>VXBR01006733.1:170294-195260 GCA_013400215.1 Cisticola juncidis
GGCAAGAGGGAGAAAGGTGTTTTTAGGGCTTGTTTTACTTCCTAGTATTCTCCTCTGATTTTGTTAGTAATAAATTCACTCCATTCCTCTAAGTTGAGCCTGTTTTGCCCTTGGAGTGTTTTCTCCCTGTCCTTAGATCATGAAGCCTTAATAATTTTTTTTCTCCTCTGCCCACCAGGGGAGGGTGAGTGAGTGACTTTCGCAGACGTCTGGTATTTGGCATGTGTCAAACCACAATGAGCCTTCAGAATAGTCATTGAGCTCATGAATATTTGAAACAAGATTTTACAAGCTTTGATTAGAGATTTGCCACTTTCTTTCTAAATCACATTTTTATGACATCGATAAGGAATTAAACAAACCAAACCACAGATTCAACTGAGAAATGCAATAACAAAAGACTAGACTGCTTCAGTATCTTCCAGGCCAAGATAAAGACTTCTTTGATATTGTTTAAAGCACAACTGAATCCTGGCTGTGAATTTGGGAGACACCACTGGCAGCTGTCTGCTTGCGTTTATCCATAAAACAGGTAACACTTCAGATCAAAGTGCACATCCTTGCCAGGCAGAGATCACAGGAATGAAACTAATGATGACAATAGGACGATGTGTTAAACAAAATGCAAGTAAAATTAAGAATGTAATGAAAAGCATAAAGGCAAGTGAGAGACTATCACTTTTTAGGTGACATATCCATGGAGGATGCTGTACAAGCCATAGTTTTATTGTAACCTCATTTCATATTTGTATTGATGGAATAATCAGCAATCTTCATTAAGTACATCAGGGAGGATATTTTTCTGCACCTGAACACAGATTTTTTTGTTTATTTAAATTGTGATACTAAACTCATCTGGGGATTAGTAGATGGTGAGCCTGTCTTTTTAAACAGCAGAATCAAGGTGGGATCAACTAATTTATTTGTATCAAAAACCAGGTGGACTTTTTTCCCCCCGACAATATATTATAAACACTAGTGCAGGTACAGGATTTCCTAATGAACCAATGGAGGACAGCAAATGTAAAAGGACATCACCTAGGATGGTGCACTTTTCCCTGCCAAAGCTGCAAGGGCTGAAATCCCTTCTTACCCATACTTTTTTGTATTCCTGATAAATGACAGGATTTTTAAATGATTTTTAACATGACGGGATTTTTAAATGACAGGAGTTTAAAATATGTCATACCCTAATTTGAGCTGATCTAGCAGGTTTTTGCATGCAGTATTTCACCTCTTTATAAACACAGGGAACACTGTGGTTCAGGATACAAAACTGTTTTTTGAGTAGTTTTAATTACTTTTGATGATGATCTTTTAAATCTACCTTCATGAGTGCATTCAGCACTCATGTTCTCGTGTTATACGGGTGCATTCTCTGCATCTGATGTTCTGTAGAATATGTTTTACTTTCATTTAACTCACCTAATACAGGCTTATACATCTTTTTATATCTGTCACTTTGTGAATTCAAATTGGATTCCAATTTACCTAATTTTATTAGTATTCTTATATGGAAAAGTTATTCAAGTTAGCAAAGATGACAAACTTCTATGCAAGTAAGATACAAACCCAATGGAATATGGTTATAGTCATCTGCAAAATACTTGAATTGTCTCTTTAGTTCATAGTGAAAACCACAGAATTAAACAGAAAATGGTCATTGTACTGGAAGATTCTTGGAGAATGCTTTGCAATAAGATCATTATATAGACAATTATATACAGAATTCTGTAGGAGGATTTTAAAAAGCTGCAAAAATATGCATACCATAGAATATCCTAAGGTGGGAAGGAACCACAAGGATCATTAAGTCCAGCACTTGTCCCTGCACAAGCGCCCCAAGAGTCACACCGTGTGCCTGAGATTATTGTTCAAACACTTCTTGAACTAGGTCAGGTGCTGAGACCACCTCTCTGCAGAGCCTACTCTAGTGCCTGATCACTGTCTGGGTGAAGAACCTTTTGCAAATATCTAACTAACTGTCCTCAAAGCAGCTTTGTGCCATTCCCTCAGGAATTAAACTCTGCAGTTACTGAGTAGTTTCTACAGAGAACTGTATGCAAACTCTAAGCAATTCTGAATTTCTGTACAAAGTAATCCAAACAGGAAAACAAGAACAACACCACACTTCAGGGACAGTTTAGTGGCTGGAGAACTGATCTACTGGTGTTTGCATCAGTTGTTCTTTTATTTACATGCCACTACTATACCACAGCCAAACTGTGTATTTGTTCTGTTTTGGATTTATTTATGCCATTTCATTGCTGTTACACTGTTTCTAGAGCTATTTCTATCACATAAATCCTTGACTGAGTAAAGCATTGGAGATCTGAAGAGCCATGGGAAACTTCCTGGCTTCTTCTGTTGAAGACATGGTGTAAACTCTGTTTTGAGAAACATCCAAGTTTCTTGGAAAGGCAGTGGCTCAAAAGAAAGACTTGGGGCAGAAGTTGTTCAGATTATTTGTTATCAGAATATTTCTGATGGTGTTAGAGAAAATTAACATGTGAGGTACATACAGCCATGCTAATTACTACCTTCCTGTCTGGGCAGTAGCCAGCAGGTAATGGAGAAACATGCATAAGACTTCAGGTTTCTGCTGTTATGCCAGGTTTGGCTCTGTGGAAGGTGCTCCAGGATGAGGTTCCAGAATCATCCGGAGTTTCTTGGCACGGGGTTTGGCCTTTGTGCGCCGTGAACACAAGAGGGAGCTGGTTACTGTGCGGAGAGTTTCCGTTAGGAAATAACTTTTTTTTCCCCCTGGTCTAGAATGAAAAGGAAAAACGGAAATCTGCTGCCCTGAAGACCCATATGCCATGTACTGGAGAGACATGATCAGAGTCACTAGTATGCATGAAATCACAGTTATTCAAGTAAGCTTCCTTACCAGTATTGAAGTTACAGGGATTTATTGTTTGCATCCTTCTTCATCTATCCTTTACTATTTCTGAAGTCAAAGAAAGTAGGATTAGAAAAGGATGTGGCATCACTTCAGCAGGTCTGGGCACTTGATAATAATTACTTGATAATGCAACTGTGTATCTCTCCCACGTGAGGGTTTAGCAAGTTCACACCTGGGCTCAGAAGGTGCTCTGCACTGGAGACTTCTCATGCCACCCAAATTCTAGATGTGCTTTTTTAGTCAGTTTTGACTTGCTTTATAGCTCCATTATGAGAATGTGCTCATCCAAGTTAAATATATACGCAGATTAGTTTTTAAACTATGTTCTACAAATTCAGCAGAAGATGGAAGCAGAGGAATGTGCACAGTGTTTGCTGGGATATTGCAGGATAACAGTCTAGCAGTTGCTAGAGGAATTGTCACATCAGTTTTCTGGATTATGTATATTGTGCCTGGAAATGGGATATCTATATAAATGAGTAGCCAGGAGCCCAATTTGACCATCCAGCTAAGGATTACCTGAGTAAATCTGGTACCTGCTTGAAGAGGTATCACTTGAATTAAAATTAGTTCAGATGCACACTTGAAGAAGAACAAGAGGCATTTGAAGACAGACATGTGAAAGTTCTTATGCTTTGATTTACAATATCTTATGAATGCTGGGAATTTATTAACCAGCTTCTTAACTGTAAGACAGGGGTTTAAGAAAAATGGAACGTATTCAGAGAGACTGTAGCTTTGGTTTGAGGTGGGAGGGTTTGTACTGTGTAAGAAAGACACTTATTTGTGCTTGTGCAATTTTTTTGTGTTTATTACGGTTCAGGAGAGACTGCCATTGAGTTAGAAAAGATAACCCGAAAATGACATGGTGCTGTGTTAGTCTTAAAACACCTTAAGTAGATTCTTACCCATGTATTTCAGAACTGCTACTGCAGGCACACACACACGTTACCTATCTATGAATCAACCAATAAATTTCCCTGTATGCATGCATGCATACAGGTCAGCAGAAGATGCAAGCAAGTTTCATCATGTGATGGAAAAGGAGGAAAGAGCTTTGCAATAGTTTTCCTTTTGTAGATGCCAACTTTTATCCAGTCCCTTCTTGTTCTTGAGCAAGCAGAACTACTTTTTTTAGTACCATTATTAACTTTGTATTATTAACTTTGTTTTAACTTTTCTTAAGTAAGCCAAACTTTTTCTCCTTTTCATGGCAGTAAGTAAACACTTTAATTCCATTTCCTATTCAATTATGTCCCTTTTTCTTACTGTCCAGTCAGGCATGTACTTCAGCACTGGAAATTGTTTTAGCTCTGAAAGAATACAAATGCAGCAGTGAATACAGAAAGTGAGCTCCCGCAAGTTAAATAGGTGTCTCATCTTAATAATGATTTAATAGGGTAGAAACCAGCTCACAAAAATAATGCAATTTACCCCTGAATTAGTGAAGAGATGCTCCACAGAGCTGGCAGAAGCCATGAATGAAAGTGCTTCTAAGTACAACCAAAATACTTAATGCTAGGGACATTTGTCAATGGAGCTACCAAAGCCTAAATATTTGTCAAGTACTAGCTTGAGAATGCTTTTGGAAAATAATCTAAGAAATTACCTGATTACAAAAGAGATTATTTTGAGGAATTTTTACTGGCAGTCAACCTAGATTCAAATACATTTTTTTGAATTGAGATGTAGGTTCACTGTTTTGTGTTCTATCCTTCCAATTTCATTCTTTTTGGCAGATTAGCAAAGTCTTTATCATTTACTGAAAAAACATCCAAGGTAAGAAGCAAACAATGCTGTTGACAAGCCGCTTTCAATAGAGTGCATCATCTGAGGACAACTTCTTGTTTGGACTTATGCACTAGGACTGTGTACTGTGAGTGAGCAGCTATAATCTCCCTCTGGAAAAGAAGTTTTGCAGTTGGTCTGGATGAGGATAGGCCTTTGTCTTCCAGAAGAGTCCTGACTGCTACTCTCTAGACAAGTACACACTGAAACAAGCAGTTTGTTTTCACTTGCGCCATGGTCACAAAAGAATGAAACAAAAGAAACCTTTGTTCTGTGATTTTCCTTGCCTCACTGCATGTCTCAATTGTGTTAGCAATTATCAGGTAGCAGGGCAGAGTAAAGTGAGTGCTATACAGAACATGTAGTCACATGAAATCAGATAGAGATTCTCAGTGCCAGATCCAGAGTAGAGGATAATGGAATCACTGGAAAAACCAAGTCTCTCTTCTTCCTCTGTTCCAGAAGATACTTTGTGTTACTAGTTTTCAATTACCTTTGCCTCTTCCGCCTTTACCCTGCGCCCCCGCGCCCCCCTCCCCAGGGTATTTTCTTATTTTGGACATGTGTTATATCCACAGTATATTTCCATGGTCACAGGAGCCAAGCTGGCCAACTTCTGTTGAATGTTGATGCCTGATGAAGAACATCCACTGGACTGCCTGGTGAAGGACTTACATATTTCATTCCCCCGCTCCCTCCTGGACAAAATTTTTTTTATCAACAAAAAGAGGCTTCCAAGTTCTCTCTACTCCTGTGTCACAAAGCAGGAGCAGAGCATCTAAGTAGTAGTGTTGGGATAAGTGAAGCACAAAACCTGAGCATTGTTAAGGATTGAAGTTCATAGAAGATGTTCTAAACCAGACCTTGCTAACAATGAACTCAATTCCATGTCTGTATCCTCATCCTAAATAAAGAGGGAACAATAGTTGTGCTGACACCAGCAAGGTCAGAATCTCACCCCAGGCCCTTGCCTTCTCCTTCCTTAAAATTCTGCCCAGTCTTGTATTTGGCAAGAAAGATATGGATAATTTTCCTTGTTCTTGTTCAGGTCTTTTCTGCACCATTTATCATTCTTCTCAACACATCAGATCACCTTTAACATAAATTTGAAGTTTATATGTCCAAAACAAGTAAAGCAGTTATACTTTATTTGAAGTGCACCTATTGAATATGTTTCTTATGATGTAGTAGACAGTTTACAGTATCTAGATTATAGTAGACACATTGTTCCTAAAGCACTGTTGTTTCCTACAGAAGTAGTGAGATTTTGCCATAACTCCTGTTTTATCATAGAATATGCTTATGCTATGTAGTTTGTTGAGCGTACAGCCCAGTACTATTTAGGTTCTACATGTGTACTGCTAAAATACTGCCCTTTGTAATGAAGATGTTAAAAAAGAAATTTCTTCACCCTAAATTCCTCACAGCAGAGTTTCTGACATCCAGCTGCAGGAAATAATAACCAAATAATTGAATGGTAGATCAATAGGACAGCTAGAGCCTGGTTAATATATTGAGGGACCCCTACAAAAACCTGTGGGCCTTTATTACCCCAAAATTTATGCATGTGTTCCTCATATGCCCTGCATGTTCCTCTTAGAATGGCAACTTTTGTTCTGGGGTCTCCTAACACCTTCTAGAATTCTTTTCCCATGACCCCACAGGCAGGCCAGTAACTGTTCTTATCTTGTTGAGATTCAGCTTCTGCTGAGGACTGCAGCCTCCTCATCTTCTGGTTTGTGTACCTGATGCACTGGTTTAGTTGGCAGAGGATGCGAAATTAAGAAGTATTTGGTTTAAAGTAAGGACTGCTAGGCGATAACTTAAACAGTGGTTTGTAATCAACATTATTGTCACTGTACACGCTAGTAGGAAAATCACTAAGAAAATTATTTCAGCCAGAAACATCTCTGTTTCTGATGAAAGTCTGCAACTACTGGCATACAACTCCAGAAAATTCAGCTACTCACGCTAAAGCAAATAAATTCAAGGCAAACAACATACTGTATCACTTAACTTAAGTTCCTTATTCTTACTTAAAACTTGCTTATTAAGCCAAACATTAACACCTCTCCACAAGGACCAGACCATAATCATTGTTTTCCAATATCAAATCCCTGTCTCCATTTTTCTTTAATTCATTCTACCAGGTTAAGTATCTTTCACCATTATTTTCCTTTCAGAAAACCAAGTAATATTTATTTTGCTTATTAGAGTACTAGCACAAGGTCCAGTATCACAGGCTAGGTGCTCAAATAAGGGGACACTACTCATTTGAGAGAAAGTCACCTTGCCACAAGAAAGATGACAGTTGCTCTGTGGATCTATAGTAGGTTTAGCACAATAGGGGAGCTGAATTTTCAGTTTTGTCTGCATCCTGCTCTTAGAACAAAGGTAACATGTTTTAGCCCTCAGACCTTGTTCTTTAAATACCAAATAAATGTGAACTTCAATTAGGTGAGGAGCATTCTCTACATTTGCTAGAATGGTGGAGATTTCAACAACTATATTTGGTGTGCTACTGCATGTTTGTCATAATGAGTGCATTAAAATAGTAAGATGTGTCACATAAAATGAACATATATAGAAAAGTTTAGACATCACTTAAATGACTTCCCACTGCCGCTACATACATGGCTTAAGTGTAGAATTTATATAAAACTGAATATTACATAGCTGAAAGTAATAAGAACATTTGATTATAATAATTTTGTTATGGTGGGTGCAGGGGTGCAGATAATAACCTAAAGTTAGGTTTGGTAATGACATAGCCTAATCATAATAAACTTTTTTTTCATGTACAGATCTAACACAGTACTTGAGTGACAAGAATGAGTTAGAAGTGTAAAAGAACTACTTTTATGTGTCTTCTCCTATATGTTTGTGTAAGCAATATGGAATCAAGTTCTTCTTCATTATCTTTTTTAAGCAGCATACTACTCATGATCCAGTCTCTAAATTTAGATTCTCAAATTAAAATTCTAGTTGTGTGAAGTACCACCTTATGTAGAATAAGTACATGAATGACGAAATTGCTGCATTCAATTTATATTTTTCATGGGGTTCCCTGTACAGTAATCCTGAGACCTTGTAGATCAAGTTTTACTGTTTTATTTTTCTTAATTAAGTATTGAAAACAGATAAGTGAAATGCAGCTACAACATTTCATAGGGGATGCTCACTCATTTTATGGCTACCACTGTATTCTCATTGCCCAACATTCTTTATTAGATGGCTCTTAACAGAAAATACAAACATGAAAAGTACACAGGGATGGAGAATACAGTCAGAAAAGGAAAAATATGTAAACAAAAATAATAATATGCAGACAACTCATAACCTCTCTGCAAATGTATAGAGGTCAGACAGAAAAACCACTAAATTCTTGTCCTGTTCCCCGATGGCCCCCTCAAGCCCCTTCCTTTCTGCATCTCCACACAAACTCTTGCAGAGCACATTATGCTGTTTGTTGTTTGAGTAATAAAACACCCAAGTCAAATTCTGTCCCTCCTTTGGTTGTTAGGTAACTAATAAACACTGGCCTCACTGACTCAAAAGCAGGGTCAGAAAAATGACATTTCAAGTTATCCATAAAGACGGAAGGTGTTCCAAATGCCCACTACAATGTGTAACTTCCCTCTGCCGCAAACAGACAGGAAAGATGACAATATGTTGGCATAGCAGGTTTTTAGGTCAACAGCTATGCCAACATCTTGCCTCCTCTCCAGCTCTGCATAAAGGAACTTCTCGGAAAGGTGTCTGTGGGAATTGTACAATCTTTAAGTGTGATTTGATAGATCTAAAATAGAAAACCAAAATTTATGTAAAAGCTTCACACTGTTATGTAAAACATCTGAATATCAGTATCACCATACAGTGTACAGTAATGCTAATGTGTGTGGGTTTTTTACCCCTTAGGCTAGGAGATCTAAAAAAATCTCTGACAAAAGTCAAGTTTGCAGTTCTGCACCTGTAACTGCTGCAGAACAGAGACAGTGTTTCTTAACTATTTTTCACAAAGCAATAATGTATTCAGGACTTTTCTTACCAAAGCATCAACAAAATCCAAGAGAGAGGGTGGATGATCTAGAGCTGTATCTTATACACTGCAGTGGAATCATATTCTCAAGTGGCTTCATTTTAAACTCATTTTCTGTTTGGTTTCTCCTTTTGTCCCAGATTCACCAAAACAAAGTGATTACAAAGGAAGAGATTTAAACACACACATTTGCTGTGATAAAAATACATCAGCAGCTTCATTCATACTTAGAAATCACACTGCCACCTTCTTGTAATCTATTTCCATTCACATAAAGTTTACAGACAGTACTTTTGGGAGCAGCAAATTTGCCAAGGAGACAGATTTTCAGGAGGAAAGTGGTAGTCGTTACAAAAATGGAGACAGACTCCTCCAGTTTACCTTGCTGACAGTGCACACTTCCATTGTTTGATGGTTGATTGGAGTTTTCTTTTCATTTATTTTAAACAAAGGAGGGGAGATACTTTAATTTATTTCTCTAATCATGTACACGATTCTATAAAGCAGTCAGAATGGCAAGAGTGAAATATAAGAGTCTAATAAGCGTAAAGACAGTTGATAACCATCTGCAGCACATTGACTTAGTCAGTCATTCACAACACCAAACATGCTTTACTGAACAGATGACATTGTCAGCTGTACCTCTAATTTTCATTTCCAAACTCTGTATTCAGATTTATACCTTGGATTTATATCAGCACTGTGGAATTTAGGTAATTTTGTGGAGTTTTTCCTACATATTTTTAAGAATGAGGAGAAAAGCAAAAGAAAAATTGTTTACATTTGTTACAACATCTTGGACAAAAGAGAAGTGCATTTATTGTCACTAGACACCCTGGTACTTTAAAATTTTGTAGGCAATCTTCGAAGAAGCTGGGGTTCAGTAAAATCATTCAAAGCTGAGGTTGCACAATGTAGCCTTCCTCGGGTGTTACCTTGTTATCAATGATCAAGCCACTTCAAAATACACAACCTAGAACCCTCCAAAAAAGGGAGTGAAGATAGAAAAGCACTTTTTTCCATATTACATAAATAGAATAGAAAACGTTCTGAAGCCAAGCACTTAATCATCTTTCAAAATACCACATGTTGTTGTCCTTGTTAACACCTTTGTCTTTAATTAACATTACAATTACCATGTGAGCTGTCTCACACAAATGAAAGCCTGTTTTCCACCAATTACTCTCTTCTAAGAAAATTGCAGAGTTGAAGACATGAATGACACTACATTTCAAAGAGTCCCTCTAGTATTATATTTAAGGAAAGTTCTTAAATCTACCATTTGGCAGTATTATCACTGAATTCTGTTAGAATTTTCCATTTAGGTATCTCAAGATGGGAAAAAGTTTAAATTCTTCAAAATGGGAAGAAAATTGCAAGTTTCAAATGCTTATTTCATTAAAATTAGTGGCTGTACAGAAAAAAAAAATATTTACTATTTTGTGTTTGCTAAAGCTTTCTTTCTGTCTTCAGAATTTAGTTTATAAATATGCTTGAAGCGTGTATATTAATAAGCAACTTTTCTTTACTGTTATCTTATAGATCTCCTAAAAATCAGCGTGGTTATTTTAAAACTTTTGCAATAATCTATGAATTTGCTTGAGATAATAACATTTCCAATACTTTTTTTCTGAATGGAAAACTGCTTATATTTGGGATCATATTCTGTAGAATGTTTGGGTAAATGCATACTCACATCAGTAGAGGGTTTTTATACTCTGACATGACACAAAATAAACAAGATTCAAATTAAACAGCTGTGTCAGCAGAAAAGATCGGGGTGTGTTAATGTCGACGCTCTCTGACCTGCCAGTCTGATGTGTCATACAATCACTTCTGTCCTAACGAAGCCCTTTTTTTTTTTTTTTTGGAGGGCAGTGTATGAAATGCAGCTTAGTCTGGACTTAGGCCAATGGAGGCATTATATCAAAGCTGGCTGTGCCACTGACCCACAGACTCTGATTTCGGCATGCTGCGATGACCCAAAATCTAATCACTTCAAACACAGGCAAGACTATGCTTTGCAGCAGTAACAAGCTGCTGCTGGAAGTTATCCTATTTGACAAATCCACTCAGAAACTGAAAGCAGAGATGGGTAGAACTAACATGAAGAGCTTGCAGCACAAGATTCTGACAATCTGCTGATAAAGTACCTTGGATGCCACAGCTCATTTTAGACAAAGTTTACTGTGAAAGAAAAAAATGAAGTTGTATAATCTAATATAATTAATGGCTTTTGCTTATTTAGTAGATTTTTCCATAGACCCTACGAGCTACAGAAAACAACAGGTTAAGTATCTAGCAATATATCAAAATGCTACCAAACACATAAAGAAAACGAGCTGTCAAAAGAACCATTTTCTGAATATGGAAAAGCATGTAATTATAACTGATAAAACCAGAGGTGCAATAGTGCATTTTTCTGAATAACTTGCCAACTTCATCTGTTCTCCCTGTTAAAAAGTTCAATAGCAGAATATAATTTATCTTCACTACAGCCAGGTCAGAATATGAAAGGGGAAAGCAAGCAGACTGCAGGCTTATTCATTTGATTCATTAAAGCATCTCCCACTCTCAGATAACTCTTCACCATTTTCAAACATGCTGCAATAGGGAACAGTGAAGAAATACAGCAAGAGAAGGCATAAAACACACAGAAGGAAGTGGGGTGATAACACAGGAGAATGTAAACTTGCAATAGCAAGGACCCACAGAAAGAGAGTTCCCCAAAGCCTGAGATGCCCTTGCAGAATCACTTCAACACCCTGCAGACTGAGAAGAAAGACCCACCAAACCATGAAAAGCACCAGGGCTGATTAGGGCAGCCTCATCTGTTCCCTATATAACACCCAGTAAGGCAGCCCCATCTGGTTCCACATCACAGCCAGCACAACTAAGAAAAGGCAGTGGGTGATAGCAGTAGGTGATTTCTGAGAGGTTCGGAGGTACTGAGAGACCTGACACACTCTCCAGAGAGGTGCTACTTACTGGGGAGTCATAGCAGGGATGTCACTGATAGGCGACTGAGCCCTGTACAGTGCACTGACTTACACTCTGCTGTTGTAACAGTGACACAGCCAAGAGAAGACTGAAGGATTACACAGCCCTGGCTGTGACATTAAGGGATTCTGAAGGGCAGGAATTTTTTCATCCATTTTCCTGGTCAGAGGGAAGGTATTTGAAAGGGGCAGTGGAATCAGGTCCAGGCTAAAGCCAGGGCATAGACAGGTGACCTTATAGCAGGCTGCCTGACCAGGAACACTGAGCAGATGAGTCCCTGTATAGACAGACAGGAGCAGCCTCACATTCAAAAGCCAGGTCCACAGAGGGGACCGGAACCATTACAACAGCTGTTGGACATACACAATCCAGGAGATTCCTGGAATGCATTGATGACAACTTCTTTCTCAAAGTGACAGAGAGACCAACAGGGAAAGGTGCTATTCTGGACCTTGTTCTCACCAACAAGGAGTGGCTGGTGTGGAATGGGAAGTTCCAGGAAAGCCTTGGCTGCAGTGACTATGAAGTGGTGAGCTTCAAGATCCTTAGGCCACAAGGAAGTGGCAGAGCAAGATCGCTACCCTTGATTTCAGGAGAGCATATTTTGCTGCTGAAGGATCTGTTCAGTAGAGTACCATGGGATAAAATCCTAGAGGGAAAAGAGAAAGCTTGTTAATATTGAAAATTCACCTCCTCCATGCTGAGGAGTGATCCCAACAAAGATTGTGTCAGACAAAATTGCCAGGAGGCTTATATGGATGAACAAAGAGCACTTAGACAAACTCAAAAACAAAAAGAAGGCCTAAAGAGCATGGAAACAAGGAGAGACAGACTCTGGGGAGTACAGAGAGGTTGTTCAAGCAGAGAGATAGCATGATTCTATGAAAACTAAATCCCTGATAGAATTAAATGTGGCCTGCATTTAAAGGGATGTCAAGAGCAACAAGAAAAGTTTCTGTAGGTACATCAGTGATAGAAGGAAAACTAAGAAAAGTATGGATCCTCTTCAGAAAGAAACAGAAGATCTGATTACCCAGGACACAGAGAAGGCTGAGGTACTCAGTGGCTTTTTTTCCTCAGTCTTTACCTGCAAATCCTCCAATCAAGTCACAGAAGGTAAAGGCAGGGACAGGGGAGAATGAAGAACCAGGCCCTGTGGAGAGGATCTGCAGATGTACAGAAACTGAAGGTGCATAAGTCCATGGGACATGATGAGATGCACCTGCATGTCCTGAGGAAACTGGCAGATGAAAGGCCTACTACCCGTGTGATTAGAGAAGTTGTTACAGTCTGAAGAAAATCCCTACTGACCAAAAACCAAAACCCCTCATTTTTAAAAGGGGGGAAAAAAGAAAGTCTGGTGAACTACAGGCCAGCCAGTCTCACCCCTGTGTCAGGCAAGATTGTGAAATAGATTCTCCTGGAAATTGTGCAAAGGCAATGGAAAATAAAGAGGCAAATAATGAAAAATAACATGGCTTCACTAAGGACAAACTGTGAGTGACAGATTTGGTGGCCTTCTAGAGTGGGGTTACAGCAGTGGTAGACAAGGGAAAGGCAACAGACACCATCTGCTTGAACTTGTGCAAAGCATTTAACATTGTCACACGTGGCAATCTTGTCCCAAAGTTAGTGAGGCATTGATTTGATGAATGGACCACTCAGTCTATAAGGAACTGGAAGGTTGCACTCAAAGAGCTGTGGTCAGTGTCCGAATGGAGACCAGTGACAAGTGCTGTCCCTCAGGGGTCACTACGGGCATCATCACTGTTTAAAAGTGACACATATAGTGCCATCCAGGGCACCCTCTGCAAGTTTGCCACCAACACCAAGCTCTGGGGGGCAGTGGATGTGCTGCAGGGAAGGGATGCCATCCAGAGGGGCCTGGACAGGCTGGAGAGGGGGGGCTGAGCAAACCCAAGGAAGGTCAAGAAGACCAAAAGCAAGGTCCTGTACCTGGGGCAGGGCAATCCCAAACACAGGTGCAGGCTGGGCAGAGAATGGAATGAGAGAAGCCCTGGAGAGAAGCACAAAGGGTGGAGCATCTCTCCTATGAAAACAGGCTGAGAGAGTTGGGGCTGTTCAGCTTTGAGAGAGTACTGTTCTGACGAGACCTTATAGCAGCCTTCCAGTACCTGAACGGTGCTCGAGAGGGACTTTTGACAAGGATCTGTAGTGATAGGGCAAGGGGTAATGGATTTAAGTTGAAAGGGAGAAGGTTCAGATTAACTATCATGAAGAAATTCTTCACTGTGTGAGTGGTGAGGCCCTGGCACAGGTTGCCCAGAGTGGCTGTGGCTGCTCCATCCCTGAAAGCGTTCGGTGCCAGTTTGGATGGAGCTCTGAGCAACCTGGTCTAATAGAAGGTGTACCTGCCTATGATGATCTTTAAGGTGTCTTCCAACCCAACCCATCCCACGATTCTTTGATTCTATGAAAATGTGATTCTTGAATCAGACACAGAATCAGCACCTCACTGAAGTAAAACTGTAACTTTAAAAGAATCTTGAAACAAAGGAAAAACTACACATGGACAATGGAGGTTAAGCTTTTGGGAGGGAAGAAAGGAAGGGAGAAATAATGATTGTTGTGGGATGAACCTTGCTGTAGAGAATGCAAAGTTACCTTCCAACCACCAGAATTACCTGGTTATTGTGTATAGACCTGCTCGGAGCAGGTTTAGACAACCAGTATTTAAAGCACTGGCAGCTGCCTGGAGCTTCTTGCATTATAGGACTCCCACTACCAGAATCAGAAGCTGCATTGGCATTAGCAGTAGCAGAATATGTGTGAGGGAAAGCACAAGGAGAAAACAGGCAGCCTTACGGGCATAGTTTAATCCCTGTAATTATGCAGACCTGGTAATGTAAAGATCTACAAACAAATTCTGAAGCTTCATAAAACTGGGAATTTGGGACATTCCCTCAAGGATCTTTGTTTTTAAACCAAGTATTTTGGCAGTCTCTGACATGCACGATCCATTTCAATATATTTTTTCACTAATTACAGAGAGACTATACCTAATTTCCTCAGAATAATAGCCTGAATTTTTTTATGATAGGAGTCTGTCATAAATTGACTTAATTGCATTTTAATTAATTTTCATTTATTGCACTAGCTAAAGTATTTTCTCCAATTAAATGCAGAATAAGCATATTTTTGAAAGAAAGAAACACTTCACTTCAAGGAGACCAACCCAACGGATGCACGCACAATTCTGCTGAGGAGTAACACTCTTAATCCTACAGGACTGCTGAACAACCAGGAGTGGCTCCAAATTGTGAGAAGACTTAGACCAAAGACATGTCAGCTCTCCTACAGACTGGGTTCCCAAAGAACATTTGGTAGATTTTTGAAAATCAGAAAGCATTCTGCACCCAGAAAAACATGGAAGAAATGAGCAGGCAAACAGTTTCTGGAAGATTCTGCAACCCTAGTTCCCATGCAAATTTTCAGCTGGGAATGTATTAACAATAGAGAAGCAGCAGCTGGAGACAGAAAAACATACAGCTGATTGAGGAAAACCTTGCCATATTTTTATAAAGGCTCATATATTCCTCCCTCACACCAAATTACCTGACCATGGGGAGTTTGATAAATCATTCATACAGAAATTACAGTATACACTGATTACAGTGTAAATCATTACTAATTCTAACTGCATTTGAGTGAATAGAACTTTCCTCTTCCTTCTGTTGAAGGATTCTTCCATACTAAGTTTTCCACGGGTTTTCTTCTAGTTAAATTAGAAAAAAATTTCTTCCCTCCCATGTTTCTAAAACCTATGAGATTATGCCACAGCCTAATGCACATAAATTTTCCTGTATGGTCTCAAAAGACACACCTTTGTCAAAGAGATTCCAATTAACTTTCCTTTCTTTCCCTTTCCCTTTCCNNNNTTTACTCCTTTTCTTTTGGGGCATGTTGTGTTTTGGCATTTAAAACATTTTTTTAAATGGTTGTACAAATTTGTGAATCTTTCTATCTCCATGTTGACATTAGCTAAGGTATGACTGATTCTCATCTATCTTCACAAATTATGATGTTTAGGCTCAAGCTGAAAAACAATTTAAAATTACTTTAAATAAAATTAGTCTGTGAGCTCCTTTGATCTTTGCACTAGATATTACTTCAATACCTGAACTAATCTTCTTCAAACTGGGATTTTTGTCCTTTAAAAGACTCTAACTTTTTGCAATTGGCTGTGGGAATAACAGACATATAGGACAGACTATGTATTTTGAGGAATGATGCCTTATCTCTCTTTCTCTGGATGCTGCAAGAAAGAGGAGTTTCAAAAGGAAATACCATTGGGAAGATCCCAGAATTAATAATCCTGTGGAGGCATAGTTTCTCAGATGTAGCTGAATTCCATATCTCTGGAATACTCAGCAATCTTTAAGGTGGCCCCAACGCCAAAGAACTGAGGTGTGTAATTGAATGGGTTTGTTTCAGTATTTAACAATGCATCACTGAACCTTGACCCACTACTGCCCCCAGTTTCACCTGACAATGGATAAGCTATCACCCTTATGCAGGTGTTTGATTCTAACAATTCACTTTCAAAAAATTCTGGCCTGTGTAAAATATACATTTTATCAATATTTGAATTAAGCAATACACTTTACATGTTCCAGTGGTGAAGTCTGCAACAGGAATAACAGCTTCAAATCCTGTTGCTTATGAGCTAGATGGAAACAAAACCAGTTTAAATGGAATCAGATAAAACCAGATAGCAACACATAAAACTTGCCAAGATATCTGATGCTACAGATCCACCAATATTCTTGTAGTTCTTATTTATGAAAGAGATTCCTATGATTTTAATGTCAGCCCCTGTATTTAAAAATTACCTGGACTAAAGACCCATGTTTTAAACTTCACTGCACATGATAGATGCATTTCCACAGCTAATTCTTCAACTTATCTAAAAAGTCTGTTCATTATATCAATTTGTAAAAGTTAAAAGTGATACTACATTTTCAGATATTTAATTTTGATTAGTTAGAAAGTAGTCCAGTAGTAGTTCCTGTTACTCAAAATTGGATCCAAGCTCGCATAAGATACCAGTAAAGAAAGTCACACCACTAAGCAGGAAAGGAAGCATATTTTTCAAAAAATCAGACCAGTAATTTTTTAAGATCAAACACAAAAATGACTGACATCAGTAACTCTAATAAAAGTGCTTGTCACAATTACACCAAATTCCTTACCTGTATTTAAGATTAAAATATTTAGGAAGAAAGGAAAAAAATCCAAAAATCAAAATTAATTGACAGTGGACGGTTCAGTCTTCTGGGTAAATGGGATCTTGCCACTGACTTGGTGGAAACACAGATAGATTAATGAGACTAATGTTTATATTTGGAAGTCAGAATGTGAATGAAACCAGAGTGAGATTAATAGCATTCCAGTCTCCTGTGTGAATTCTGTCCTTTTAATATGCTCTGTGAGGCATTACTATGCCATGGGAAATAATAGGTTACCATTAAAAAAAAAAAAAAAAGAAGAAAAGAAAAGTAATTCAGGTCTTCTGAATAGTTCTCTTTCTCCAATGACAATTGATGAGTCCAGTTAGCTATTAGATAGCCAAATGCAAAACAAAACAAAACAAAACCACAACAGGGCAGTCTATAAGCTTATGGAAAATTTTGCTTTTTCCCTGGAAGACGTAACTCTAACAACTTTTTAATAATTAAAATAATGAGTGTGATTTTTTCAAGAGTACCTTGTATACTACTAGTACATACATCTACAGTAAAGGAGATGTAATAGATAGTATCTGAATGCATTGTTTGATCAAAGATTATCATCCTTCAGTTGGAGCAAAGTTTGATATAAATGACAGATAACACTTCTAAGTGGAACAACTAAGGTAAATGCTGGTTTGTGAAAATGTAAACCAACTAATATTTGTATATTCTTTATTGGCAAAGAAACGGGCTAGGTTTTACTTCCTTTATTTGTCCAAACAGATGAGGAGAAGTGGATCTCAAGGCACAAACAAAAAATTCAGAAGTGCTGTATCAACATGGAAGTGTTGCCCTCATTGTCCTGTTCATACAAATAACTTTTTTGCTATTGCTATCCTAAAAGGAGATACTCACTTTGTATGTGATCATGTAGGATGCACATGCTGAGAAAAAAAAAAACATGGAAATGACAATGCCTTTGGGGTGTGAAAGTGTATTTAAGTGCACTGTGATATGTTGACCTAAGGGCGCAGCTGGGCCGGAACAAATATGTAACAAATATGTAACAAACTCTCTCTCTCATTAATAGATCACGGTAACAAAAAAAGGGATGTACGGAGCCAAAAGCAGAACATAGTAATCTGTTAAGAGCCTTTGAGTCTTATTTCTACCCTATGTGTTTCACTTGGACTGCAGGGTAAGGCAGATACAAAGGACTTGCAGGGATATAGTGGCATTATTTACTGACCTGCTGTTCCTCCCCAGTCTCCCAAATGAACCATTAAGTCTAGAAAAATAAATCACAACAACATGAGGTATAAATTGCTCTGCAGCACACAGGCTGCCTGTGGTTCAAATTTTTCAGCCCATTTGGTCCACTCAGTGTAGAAACCAGACACTGATTCCTCAATGCAAGAAAGCTCAAAAGTTGCAAGGCAAATTACCACACTATAGCCCTCAGAGGGGCATACAATATCCATCTTTACCTTTGCATTGTGATTAGTTCATACTACCCACAACTTCAGGGAAATATGTTTGTGTTACCCACAAATGGTTGCCTGTTACTGTTGTCACAATAGCAACTTAGTAGTTTACAGGCCAGGACTTCCACAACTACACCTGGTTACAAATTAATAAAAAGTTGCTATAGACATCTGTCTTAAAAGGAGTTGGAGACCTAAAATCACATCATCATTCCTTCAAGATTTTGCAAAACCTCATTTTTAAAAATTTATCTCCTTAATCAAGTATTCTGTGCTATTTTCTCTTTCATTTTACTGTTCCTGACCCTATCTATCAGAAATTCTCTGTTGCACTTTAAAGTAAGGTGTTAATTACTATTCCTGGGTAACTTCTTACAGGGGCAGGTGTCTTGCAAATGTGTTTGTGCAATTTAAAATGTTCTTAAAATAGCTTGCTGTGAGCAGCATGTTCCTAAGTAGGTCTAAGAAACACTGATTAAGTAAAGCTCCCTACTGTGTTGAGAACGTCTTTATTGGAAAGAAATTTGCAAATTAACCAGGGTTGATCTGGATTCCTGACTTTTAAGTAATCCTGCTTCAGGCCAAAGCAAGACAGCTTTGGTTTTCGGTTTTGGGCTCAAACATTTTCAGTTCACTGCATAGAACGCTGCCTGATATCAACTACAGCATTGCCTTTCTTCCCCTTCATGCCGTGACCTACATTGCCAACACTGCTGGTAAAGATTGTTATTGGAACTTAAGTGCATCAGTGATGAAATGCTGGGGACAAAGAAATTGCTGACAGAATTTTGCATTGTCTTGTATTTTCTTGGTTGTGTTTTGGTAGGGTTTTTTTGGTTGTTGTTGTTGGTTTGGTTTTTTTTTTTTGTGTGTGTGTTTTTTTTTTTGTGTGTGTGTGTGTGTGTGTGTTTCTTTTCGTTGTTGTTTTTTGTTATTGTTGTTGTTTCTTTGTTTTAAATGAGAGTTTTAAAAGGTAGTAGATTGGCAATTCTGAAGAAGAATCACAGGAAAAAAGGAAGGGTTCACCACGATCAGCCGATAAAGGTTAAGTGGATAGCACATGTTAATTACTCTTCCTCATGCAGAACAGGTTAAAGAACACATCCCTCTGTACTACAGCTTAAACCAAACAGCCTCCAGAGAATAGGTTTCTGGGTTCTACAGGTGGTGTGACTGGTAGATACATGTTGAATCCAATCTAAGGAGACAACAGGCATCACTGCAGAAGACTCAGAGAGGCTGGTCACTTCTGATGGAGGATTCCTTGGACAGTCATTGCTGGAGAAGACCTGCTGAACTGGTCTTGGAGGGGTAACACATTAAGACCAACACAGTAACAGAGAAAAAGTAATTTTTTTCCCTGTCCTGTTTATAAACATGAGAAGATTTTTATGCTCAATAAGTGTTCTTCAATATCTGAGCATGACTAATTTAGCCAGAAAAATTAATCGCATTATTTGTTGCACACAGTAACAGAAAGATTCCCCTAAAACAGTAGAAGACTGGAGAACATCTCACAGCTAGTGCAGGCAAGCTAACCACTAAGTGGATTTTGAAAATAAACCCATGATGTTTTATTTCTTATATGAAGCTACCTTCTCTTTTAAGGTCTACTTGAGAAAATCTACAGAAAACATATTGACTTAGTCTTTGTTCAGTTTTGGTGGGTTTGTTGTTGCTGTTGTTGTAGTTTTTTAACAACTGAGTTACTATTATTTGAATTCTTCAATTCTAAGATAAAAGACTAAAACTTATAAAAGAGTTAGGCATAGATTTTATACCGAAAAACTGCAATGGATTGAAATTTTCTCATTAATTTTATCATGTATTGAAGTGGGTTATGCACATGCACACAATAAAAGGAAGAAATATCTTTTTTACAGCCCCCTCCCCATAGTAGTTAATTAAAACAAGATTTTTGTGGCCATATGGTCTCTGTCAACAGATTTCTATACACACCTTTTGTGTTAAAGTCATGCATTCAAGAAAAAAAAAAGTATCTTCCTAGTAGCAAATAATGTTGTAGCTATTTAAAACAGTAAAAATCTTGAAATTGGACTCCAGCCTTATGAGCTTTATTTTTTCTTTGTTTATACTAATTTTATTAAAAAAAAAAAAACCTAATCTAAAAAAATTATACTAGTTTTTAAAAATTTAAATATTAATTTTAATATGCTCATTTGAGAACATAACAGTTCACTGCTCATTTGCTCTGTTTTAAAAATCTTACATATTTTAGCCTCTAATTTTCATCTCCTAGTTACTTTGAAAATTTGTGAATACTATTTATAAGGATTACTTCTTATTGTATTTTGCTGCAGGAAGCACTGGCTCAGTTTCTCTGAATGTCAGGGTTAATTCTGCTAACCAACTCTGTGGAAATGACTGGTGCATAGCACCCTACCAGATCAAATCTCAACAGATAATTATTTACTGCCAAACACGAATGTAGTTTTTTATTTCACTGACTTTCTTAAAGAAATTTGTTTTCATATTAACAATATTTGCTAGCTATATGCTCGAAAGTTTTTCTCACAAGTTTTTGGAATTTTCCGCCTTGTACTGTCATTTCAAAAGACTATGATCTGGGAGTAGTACATGAAGTAGTACATGTAGTACATGAAAGGACAGACTTTGCTTGATGCAGACGTTACAGGAGATATGTGAGTTAAGGATGAGGCGGGAGAAATGAAAGAAGTTATTTTGCTTAAAGACCTACTAGAAAACCGAGTTCCTTCTCAAGCCTATGTTTCCCATGCAAAGCAGGTACTGGACTTCTTTCAAAGTTTTTATAAATGCCTACTAGTTTGTAGGCCACTTTGTTTTCTGAATAACCAAGATGAAATACATGAAGAACAACAGGTGTGATGAGAAGCTCCCTGTTAGGCTGCAGAAATAGTCACCAAAAGGACATCAAACTGAGCTGGGATATCCAGAACATGCATCTGACTGTATTTACCCTACTATTTACCCGAGTCTTGCAGGTTTTGTGAAATTTAATTAGTTTGTTATGAGACACTCAGAAATAACACACAATATTTGAACTAAAGGCACACTTAGGAAAAAATTTAAGAAATTTTCAGTCTGCAAGAGATAAAATTAAATAAATTCAACACCTGATTAAACAAATGAAGTGAAAAGAAAAAAAAAAAAACATAGAATAATTATTTCACCAAATAAAGATAAGACTCTACTCAGTGAAAAACAGTCAGTAAATCTTACTTCTCTGGATTTTGTCTTTTGCTGTCTGCTTTCAAGTTTAGTAGGTGGGTTGATACTAATTTTGCAATAAAGTTAGTATTTTAAAAGAAATTACATCTCTCTGTTGTGGCAAAAAAACCCCAAAAAAACCAAAAAACAAAACAAAACAAAAAAAAACCACAAAAAAAAAAGAAGGAAGAAACAAAGAAATTGTGAAGGCCAGAAGCCCTTGATAAGAAACAACAACACTGGTGTCACAGGCAGACTCATTTTGTTGATGCCCTGGATCCACAGACATGCATTCTAAACCTGTATATGAGTATATAAAATGGATGTTGCTACAAACTGACTTATTTTTGGTCAAAACAAAAAGATGTAACTCCTTTTAAACGACAATGGCTAACATTATTGTAAAATTTGTATCAACATATCTACTAACATTGAAAACAGACAGCAAAAGATGAAATCCAGAGAAGGAAGATCTACAGACTGTACAGTAGGATGGTACTATCCTATCATTTAACATCAGGCCTCTCTTTAAAATCAAATGTCAAATTTAAGAACTAATTCATCTGTCCTATTCTCAAACTTGTCACAGCTCATTCCCATAAAGACATTCCTCCTACCACTAATCTTTCCTCTGATGGGAAGCTCTCACAGCATCTGTTCATCTGCCAACTGCACGGCATCACCAACAAGAGAGAGAAGACCAAGACACAGAAGAGACAGCAAGAACTATTCTGATCTCAGTCCAGCATTAAGTTCACCTCTACCATAGACGCAAATTCCTTTCACCTCTGATCCAATCCTACCCAAAGAATAACCAAATCCCCAGTACTAGTCTTCAAGTCTTCACTGAACTTTACTTTTATTGTGGGTTTTGAACTGCCAAGAATAAAACTGTGCTTGAACTCGTCAATTCTGCCATCCTGTAATTCTTGCCACCCTCAGACATGACACTTCTCATACCACGTGAGGGAATGCTGTGCCTTCTTTTTCTGGACAGAACCTGACATCTTCCCTGTTGATTTTTAAGGAGAAAAAAATATTGCTTAACTACCTGTTTCCTGAGGAGACACAACAGCCATGTGGGTCACTGAAATAAAAGGAAATAATAAAAGAATCACTAACTAAGATCACAATTAGAATTTAGACAAGGATTTACTTTTTACTCATAATTTCTTCACTTTCTTCCAGCCCTATGCTTTCTCCTTCCATTCACAGGTCCTTCATGCAATACTCTTGCACTAAGAAATAAAAAACAACCAAACAACTGCACATAGAACAAATGTCATTCCCACATCTGAGATTTTAGAGTTCTAGGAAATCTCCAAAAGGAGGACAGTTTGCTTCATTTCTTGGAATAACTTGGTCATACAAAAAGAAAGAGAAACTTCAAGATAAGGGACCACTCAAAACTAAGGAAGAGGGCTTCCTTCTGTAGCTAAGAACAATACCGGTTTGTTCTTTTGCCAAGCATCCCAATACAGTGATACACATCACCTCAAAGCAAAAATCCCAATTCTATTCCCAGGACAGAAACTCGCCTGTAACTGCAGAGTGTTCTGCAAATATTTAAAGCTGCCTGTTTGCTTTACAAAATAAAAGGAATAAATCTGCTGCCACCACTACTTGCACAAAGTCCAAAATTTGAGGTCAAGCATTAGTAATGCTTGAGGCTAATGCATTAGTAATCAGCCTTTACAGTAACACAGATACTTAAGAGATTTCCTTTTTTACACACTGTTATGCTATTGCCTACAGGGAGTAGTCTCCTACCTTGAAAACAACACCTTGTGTCACTCAATAGAAAATTCTTGTCTTGATTTTAAAGGTTTAAAACTTATTATGTATGAAGAAGAGTTTTATTTACATTGAGGATTCAATCATATACTGGGCTAACTACAACTGCCTATTTAACTTTTCTTTACTCCCCCCCAAAACAAATGCAGGAAGCATTAAAAAAAATAATGACTACACACAACTGTGACACTTGTCATAGAGTCCAGATGTTAAATATGCAGAATAAAATAAAGGTTATGACTGTTCAGCATAGACTTGGGCTAGTCAGGTGGTGTAGGAGGGTGATTTTTTCTCCTGTTTTTAACCAGCTCTATCACATTTCACTCAGACTCCTCTCAGTGTTAAAAGTTACACAAATCTTTTTATAGATTTGTTGAGAGGATATTTTACTTCTCATAGTAAAAGTTCTATCTTGAAATAATCTATAAACAAATCTTCTCTTTAAACGATGTGTCTTTGAATACATGTGCAGGGTAAATACTTTGAGTTCTACTACATAAAGAAGTTTTCTGAAAAACTAAGTTAAATGGGCTTAAACTGAAGCAGTGCCAAAGGGTAAATTGACTTGCAGTGTAGCCTCACTGTGCTCAAGGGTCCCGTTTAAACACAAAAAATTAAAATCTATAGATTCCAGTAAACCATGGGCTGCAAGTCCATAGTCTCTGACACCTTTTTGCTGAATTAAAGATGAAGGTGTCAACAGCAGTCTGTATCATAAATGTCTCAAACTCACTAGTTTTTTTTGCAAAAAACCAACCGAACAAAAAAATCACTAAAGTAGCTCAGAGACCAAAAAAAAAAAAAAAAAAAAAAAAAAAAAAAAAAAAAAAAAAAAAAAAAAAAAAAAAAAAAAGGTAAAAAATTTTAAAAATTATAATGTTGTACTGTTTATAAGTTTTTGCTCAGTGAGAGCATGGACTTCAGAAAACCTTTTGTACTATGGCTCAACTCCTGTCATAGTGTCATAGGAGTGAAAGAATCCAGTTAAATATTGTTGAGCAGCGACTAGTGTAAGTAAAAAGCAGCATGTTTGACAGTATCTGCAGGAAGAGATATTTCAGAGATCTGCAAAGAACTAAACATAACAAAGTATGTAATCAACCAGTACGTCTTAACAATGGCCAGCTGTAAAACGCGGTAGTTGCCCTACGAAAGCATTTACCTTACACCACACCATAGCACCACGGCAGGGTCTGCCTGTGGCTTTGTCCCTTTCCCCATTATTTGCGTGAGAGAAATTTATTCTTTGATCCTTACCGTTCACTCCTTAAGCACATTCCAGCTAACACGATACCTGTTTCGCGTCAGCGCAGCTACTGCTTTAACAGTGAAGTGACTTTGAGGACTTCGACTCTCCGGCCGACGAGCAGAACCACCCTCTCGTCCGCGGACGCCTGCGGGAGGGAGATCCGCGTTCTTCTCCACGTACCTGCGCCCCGCCGGCGAGGCGGGTCCCGCGGCACGGGCGGCTGAGGGACACCCGGACCTCCGTGCGCGCCGCCTGCGCCCGCACCTCTGCCCAGGGGCGCTCGGCTCCCCTCAGCCGCAGCTCGG
>VXBR01006733.1:196002-278796 GCA_013400215.1 Cisticola juncidis
TTTTTAAATCAAATGTCTTATATTTTGCATGCATAGAGAAAATGTTGCTTATTCGACCTGACAGTACAGTTAGGAAGCACAGTCAGACTTCTGGACCTAATTCCCCGTGTCTGAAAAGAAGCAGAAAAATGCAAGAATGAAAGTAAAGTGAAGGTTAGATACAATTTTTAAAGTAATCCATTGAGTTGGTTGGGAATAGAGGTAGAGAACATTGTTGTAGTAGAGCAGGGCGATGGGTGGGTTTTATATCTTGTTACTCATGGAAGGTGAACCCTCACAATTTCTTTCCAGTGGTGTTTCACTCATAATCTGAGTTTATGCTAGAAGCTGTGATACAGAAAAGCTAAAAACACATTAAAATATGATCTTCAAAATAACATTTCCATATGAGATAGTCAACTCTGAACTTTTATTCCAAAATGTGCATAGGCATGCATCATAGAGAAATGTGCTTCTAATTGAAAATTGTGCTAATTTCTAAATTTAGTTACATTTATTTCCAATACACTTTTTATAATGCAGTGATTAGGCAAATATATTTTCCTTTATTCCTGTTCTGGTTTGTACTCTTATCAAAAATCTTTGTATAGAGTAATTTTCAATATTTCCTTCTGTGCTCTGTTAATTGCACAGCGCCATGTTCTTTTATGCAGAGTTCTCACAGCAATTCGAAACATTCTTTTGAAATTAAAAGAAGGCAATTGTAAACCCACAAAACTGACAGAGCAGCTAGTGAGATAAGATCTTCAGGTGCCTAGCTAAGAGGATTTTCAGTTATGCACATGTGGACTGTTTTTCCTTAATGCCTTCTGTAAGAGATGGCTCAATGGTGTTCCAGGATAAAGTTTGCTGACTTGAGATAGCCCTTCGTTCCCTGCTTTTTGCATTGCAAAACTGGCTGTAGATTTTTTACCAGCTACAAAATTATGCAGTTTTAATTACCTTCCTCTTGATGAGAGAGGAAAGCAATGTGTGCTACAAAAGCAATCCCTCGCCAATTTACTGCACAACCAAGCAAGGCTTGAATAGACCTCCCAGCACATGTGAAATCCCTTTCTACCAGTGCCAGTGCATTACAATTCAGTTAATTTCTGGTGGTGGGAGGCGTTGGTCAGGTGTTTTTCATGGCACAGACAATACTCACATGTGTTGAGTGGGCTTCCTGATCACAGAATCACTAGGTTGGAAGAGACCTTCAAGATCATCGAGTCCAACCCAATGCCCTGACACCTCAACTGAACCATGGCACTGAGTGCCTCATTCAATCTGTTTTTAAACACATCCAGGGATGGTGACTCCACCACCTCCCTGGGCAGACGATGTCAGTACTTTATCATCATTTCTGTAAAAAACTTTTTTCCTAATATCCAGCCTATATTTCTCTTGGCTCAGCTTAAGACTGAAGATCATCAGCTAATTTTTTTACTCATTTTTCTGGTATTTCTGTTGACCAGGAGTACTTTTTTTCCCCTGGATTTGATCAGGAGTGCTTTTTTTTGTTTGTTTGTTTGTTTTTTTAGAAGCTCATGACAGCACAGCTTTCTTACCTTTCAAATAATTTTAAGATAGATCCTAAATGAAATCTGAAACTAAAACAGTGCTCTGTTCCATTGATTCTTTCTCCCCATCTGGTCAAAATCTGAAAACTTTCAGACTACTTAAAACTGCAGATGAAATGGGAAAGAAAAGAAAAGAAATTGAGAGAGGAGAAAAAGATTAGGAAGTCATTGTTTATTGTGAGGTGGTGAGACCCCTGAATGGGTTGCCCAGGTTGGTCCCTGAATGCCCCAAATCTGGCACTGTTCAAGGCCAGGTTGGAAAAGGCCTTGAGCAGCCTGGTCTAGTGGGAAGTGTGACTGCCCATGGCAGGGGAATTTGGGTCTAGAGGATCTTTAAACTCCTTTCCAACTCCTTTACATCCTGTGAATCTATGAATATATTAAAAGGATAACTGAATTCTTATGCTGAAAACCCTAATACAACTTCAAGAAATGTCAATAAACTAAAGGGCACGTATGTCCACCCAATGTTTAAAGATGGAATTGTCCAGACCACATTATTTTTAGAAGCAGCTACAAATCCACTGACAGAAACTTTTATTTTGGTATACATCGTGGAGCTTGAAATACTGCACATAGTTCCTGCTGCCTTTTTCTGTTGAAAGTTGAAGCTCTAAAACCTAAATTCCAGTCTCTGGGTTTGCTGAGCATATATCAGTGCTGCCATTTCACATCCATGTAGCAGTTTTTACTCAAGGCACAACCACTGAAGCAAACAGTTCTTTGTAGAGTCATGCACTACATGTCTTGTGCAGGTAAGAATCAGGGCTCAGTGAGCTGACTAAAGTACTGTAACGAGTCAGGGTGTGACTGATATGGGAACTACAGAAAGACCATAGAGTCCTCGCTAGCCAGAAACAAAGAGCAGCTGGTGAAATGGAAACTGCTCAGCTCCAACAGTGACATTCCCTGTATGTCAACCTCCTTTAAAGTCTGAAAATTTCCGTGGTCAAGTTTGGAAACTTCTGTGTCGTGAATGCAGTGAAGGGGATGGCATTGTAAATTACAGTTCTTCACGTGGGTTCTCTGCATGCTACCCCCTGTCTGTGCATCCAGATTTGAGATAGTGAAGGGGAAGCCACTGCTTCTTAGGCAAAACAGGTAGTTTTACACTGTTCTGGCTCTTCCTGTCAACTTTGCTATGTGAGAGGAGAGGTAGGGACCTCACTCAGAATTTGTGTATTCTAGTTATTGAGCCGTGAGGAAAGCAAACACAGAGGAAGTAGAAAAATTTCTTCAACTGCTTTTCTGGCAATGTGTAACTAGTTCTTTTACCAAGATATTATATGAAATGAACTTTTACTCTGACTTTTTAATGTCTTTGTTGAAAGAGAGAAAACAGTCCAGAATAGCATAGAAGGCTTTTAAATAGTTCAGGAGTGCCATGACACTACCATCTCTCCCAGTCTTATCCTGTATGGTTAGGACTGATTTCCCCTTCAAATTTGATAGAAAATACAGTATTAAAAATTGCATATTATATTAAAAATATATTATTATTAAATTATATTTTCCTAAAAATTATCTCTTTGTCTGGAACAATTGTTAGTTTTATCAGAGAATCAAAAATTCTTATTGGTTTAGAGTTTTACTTGTGTTTTTCAAGAGCATCTGTATTCTTTTGATCTGAAAATTCTACCACTTTTCTAGTCAGCTGTGCAACTATATTAAAGGATTTTGATAGCAGTAGTATCTGGAAAATAAAAATTACTAAGAACTTCTTTCATAATGAACACAGTGTTTCTTTAATCTTGTGTGAGCTCTTCTAAGTTAACCTCTTGATTTGGAGAGGGGAAAGAACCTTGGATTATGAAAAAGATGTAGGAATCTAATTTTAGAATTCCTGTTTTATGGGAATAATTTTTTTCTTGTATTTCCATTTTTTGTTTGTTTGTTTGTTTGTTCATTGAGAAGAATAGTAAGTGATAAAAAAGCAGTATATACAGAAAATTAATAAAATGTAGGATCTCAAGTCTACATGAGAAACCCTGAGTTCTCTGGCAATTTGAGGCTGTAATAGCTGTTTTTGAGTGATCTGAGTGAAAACAGCATGAGCTATCCTGTCTGCCAACTTACCTTGCTCCAACACATCTCACTTCTCCACTACCTTCATACAGACCACAGAGGCTGAAAACAGGCCAAAAAAAAAAGTGAATTCCAGAGGAAATGTGTGCTTGCACACTCACAGCTTTCATCAGGAAAAATAGAAGACGCATGCAGAGACCATGAAAGTGCTGCTTAATTCTGTACAGGCTGTTTTGGTAGAGTGTTTGTTTAGCTGTGGCTTTTTGATACTCTTTTGTCTTTAATTTCTAGATAAAAGACACATTGTGAAATTAATTAATTTGCCTGTAAGACAAAGGCATGAATAGCAGATCTCAGCTATCTCTCAATGACCAGTTGGCTAAATCTATCAGTGACAATATTAAAACAATACATACAATATAAAACATGAGAATGTGAACTGCACCTCCTGCCAGCCTGCAGACTGGCAGGTGGTCTCTTACAGGTTGTTTTCAATAATACCAAAGGGCCTCTGGCCTGACGAACAGCTTCACATAGACCTTAGAAATACAGAGCACTTGCCACTGCTCTTCTCCCTCTCTTTGCATGTGTGTAAGGCAGTTCTCTTGTCGGTAGCTAAGCACCATTTGGTCTGACTACCAAACTTGGCATGACAGAAAAAGTGCAGTTAAACTTTCCCTTTTTTACTGGATACCTGAAATAGAGAAATTATCTAGTGCTTTAAAGTATAACAAGACTTAGAAATCCAGATGGATAGAAGAACAGAAGTTGCTCAAAATGAAAATATTTCCTTCATGTAGAAAGCAAAATCCTCAAAGAAAAGTCTCCAAACTTAATTAGCAACCTGTTGAATTCTAGCATTCTGCTTCTCCTAAGTGTTGCAGCTTTTAGCATTCTTTGGTTTACTCAGCTTTACATTAAAAGTTGAACAACTTCAGTGAGATGAAAAGCAGTAGTTTTGACTTCACAGCTACTAGCTGGTTCTTCATTATGAGTTTAACCCTCTCATAAATACGTACTTTATAGTACTCCTACAGAAGCATTATCAGATACTGCAGACATGTCAAATGTAGTAACAGTGTGTTTGAGGTTGACCACTGCATACGAAATTCTCCCACAAGCAAGACTAGACTATATATTTGCTTCCTTACACACTTCAGTCATGAGGAACTTGTGGGTTACTCTTTCCACAAGCTTAGTTAATATGAAGCACACTCCATCTCTGTGCTCTCTCCTTGTTTTCAGACCATATTTGATAAATTCTTGGTAATTTGCTTGCAGGATAGACATATAAATATTACAGCACATTTTATCATGAAAGAAAGATATATATGGAAGATAGCATAAAAGAAAGACATGTACATGTATATGTTTATAAATATCTGTTCATATGGGCTTGACATGAATAGTTATCAAAGTGAAGTATTGGGCTGATAATCAAACAGATCCATCCACATAAGTTTTCATTATCCATTTCTCTGTAAAATTCTGGTATTAGCTTTCTGCTCTTTTGAAAAATTAAGTTGCCGTAAGCTCCAGTACCCAGAATATGAATGTAGAAATCAGAAGGAATAGGATTTCGCATCCAGCTGTATTAGCCTTAGTACTTTTCATCTACAAAGTGCTAGATAAATGACATTAAGTAGGTAGGTATTATGGCCTCATTTTAGGGATGAGAAGGCTTGGGATCAAACAGCACAGGTAATAAAAGAGCCTCTTTTGTTTTCTACAATAAAGCAGAGATCCCAAGAGAGTGGCTGTCTTAAGGGACGGAAGTTTCATGGTGGGGTGAGACAGAGTGCCTTTCACAACTACTGTGAACTTGTATCTGTACTTGATGGCCACTGAAGATGAGCAAGAGGATGAAGAGTGACAACTGAGTAACACTGATAGGTCAATGATTTTTGGTATTGTATGGCACTGAAACTGAAGGTTGGTAACTGTGTCCCTTACTTGGAACAACATAGCTGTGGGTTTCAGACACACAGAGACAGTTTTAGAAGAACCCTATTAGTGTTAGGAAAACTGTAATACAGGAATTCGCTGATTTGAGAAAAGAAGAATGCTAGATTTTAAGCCAAGTTGCTTGGTTTAACTGCTTGGATTTTGTCAGCCTGTCAGCACCACTGATTTGGAAATTCCTGTTCATATTTACTCAGGAAAAGGCTTCCTAGGAGGATCTAATGAAAGATTCACCTGTTTCTTCAAACAAATCAGTTACAGAGCAAATTTACATTCCTCACTTACGTTGGGTTTTGCCTGCTTGTTAAGGTCTGAGTACAGTATCCAAGCTTTATTGGTCTCCTTTTCCCTTCCAAACCTGCACAGCGAGTGTCTGACAGGCTAAAAACTATTCATATTTCTTTAGATGTTATGGCTGTCTCTCCTTGGGGGCTTTATATACGTGGTGTTAAAGGAGACAGTGAAGTCAGAAACAAATGAAGAGATCCAGGCTTTACACAACTGCCACTGATCTGCTGATATGATGGGTCTTGTCTTATATAGGATCCACATGTTACAGAGAGAAAGGAGCAGAAAGGTAGCACAGTTGTTGGAACTGGGAAATTGCTGCCCATGGGTGAAAGGTTGCTCCTTTCTGGGGATCCCCATGGTTTGTACAACTGTCAGTGTTGGTGCCTTCCCTCAGCTCTGTTCTCAAAGCAGCAGTGAGTGGGGATATCCATGAAGAGTAACACACAGGGTTGCATTAGCCTCTGTGTTTTGTGGGTTGTACAGAAGCAGGTGAGATACTATGGAAGAAAAATTTTGTTGCCTTTCTTTTGTGTTAGGACAGGGTGTGTGCTTCTAGGGATGGTCTTTTTCAGTCTGGGATATCTCTTCTCTTGTTACCTCTGGTAAATTCAGAGTGGTAATTTTTCATCCCTAAACTTTCCATGGAGTGCTTGTATAGTTCTACCTAATTGTTTTTAAGCTTTCATCTGTTTCCTTGAACTCTTGGTTTAAGACATCAATTTAATTCTGATTATATAATATTTTGATAAATATTTTCTTTGTCTAGTCAGGTACTAGCCATTCTAGTGAAGCTAAAGTCTTTACTACTGCGTGGGAAGGTTGTGCAAAATGAAAGCATCCCATGAGAGTGTATTTAGAAATTGTATTTACCCTCTATGGCTGAAATAAATTCATACAGGGACAGATATTTAAAGACCAGTTGCTACAATAGCAAAAATCCTCATTTTGTATGCATTTGGAATGTGTTGGATTTGTCTTATTTATTATACACTTCCACACTCAATTTATAAGGGTGCTTTTGAAAGTTTAGTCTAAATTACCTAAGTCTAATACAGGTCTTGCGTCTGATGCAACATGTTGAGATATATGAAGTTTCTAATCAGAAACTCTCCTCAGAGCCTTTGAGGAGTAGCTAAAGGAGAAGCTAAAGTACACTTTTTGGACATTAGGCTTTTGTAAGAGGCAAATAATTTAACATCAGAAAGTGGTTCTGAAACACAATACCTCTAGGTGTAGAGAAGAGGGATTTTACCGTATGCTCTTGTCATGATGTGAAGCCAATGCACGAGTTGAATTTAACTGAATGTGGTTAGGCTTTCTGGAAGTAACTAATGACTAATTATAAGTCATAATTTTAGTAAATGTTAAGTTGCCCTTTTTGGCTACAAGATATTTTTTTATTGCTGTTGATAAATGATTAAGGAATGATAATTTCCAAATAACTGAGGCATCTTTTCTCAGCCCTAAATAAAGAAAACACAGAATCTCTGTGGTGTCCCAGGCCTCTATGTCCATAATGAACTGTTCAGCATCTAGACATCTGTTCTTAGGCAAAGTCTGTCAGGCAGAAATGAAAGGAAGAAAACTTTCTATGTGATTGGGGATTTTCCTGGATTTGTTTGTTTTGTTTTGTTTTCTAAAAAGAACTAATATTTTTTATATTTTGAAACAACTTATTATCTTGCGTATTGTGAACATTGCATACAGAAATAGGAAAAGGATAATGAACTGGTTTGATTGAGAAAATTATATTCACTTCTAACTATTGACAGGCTTGTCAATAAGAATTAAAAAAGAAAAACAGAGTGAGTGCTTCGCACTATGACATCTGAGCAGTTCCTTTTTTGTTAGTGGCAAAATGTGCTGTGCATGAATAAACAGGGTTAGTCTCAAGGGCATCTCCATATGTCTTTAAATTATATATAACATGTATAAGTACATATTACATAATATGTATAAAGTGTATATATATATATATATATAAATACACACATATATATATACACACATATTTTTTGTTCTTGATATGACAGCACTGCAAAGGATCACAGAGGCAAAGCACACAAAAAACTCCATGGAATAAAATGCTGACTTTTTAAAATATGGTAGAATGATTTTCTTCAGGCAGGAGTGTTGTGCCAGATCACTTTATCTCATTTGCACTGGTTTAGGATTATTCCTTTACTTTTTCTACAAGGTATTGGTATTGTTTGAGATCTCAGACTATCTCATCTCATTCAGAACACTTTTGACCTGATGTATTATTGTTGTAGTCAACAGGTATTAAAACCAAAAAACTCAAACCAAACAATCCCAAAAAATGAATGAACAAAAACAAACTACAAAAACAAACTCCTAACAACAACAACAATAAAACCAGAGCAGTTAGAACTGCATTTTTAGGCAGAATTTCCCTTTTCTTTAACCCCTTTAAAGTTTTCTTCTTATAGCTAGGAATTTTTATGTGATTGTTTACTACCTCATCTCTAGTAGTTTTAATAAAAAAAATGAAAACATGTGAGTGATACTGACTGAAATGATGTTGCAGATCTCATAGACAGGGTTTTAATTTGGTTGTTTGGAACAGGGGGTTTAAAATTTTTATTATTGTTTTTAAGGAGTTTGTCATATTTGTTCATGATTCCTGGTCATAAATGACCTGATCTCAGGTGTCCCTCCTTTGAGGAATGTGTCGTAACAGACGTCTCCAGCCATTAGAGTTTTCTGTTTGTGCAGAAACAGGAAAAACCACATCTGGAAACAGCTTAAGGGCTGTGCAGCCAAACCTGAGGTTTCTCGCAAAGGCTGAGAAAGCTAACTTAGCAGTTTGCTGTGCAGATGTGGCAGTCTGAGGTGGCAGAATCAGCTCTACAACTATATTTACCCCTGCAGTAAATATGCAGGGATAATATGGTGGTAAACCATAAGGCTGTAGACCTTAAAGAATTCTGCCATGATGATGCTCAATCAGCTTTGTTAGTTGCTTGTGTTTACTCAAAGACTTTCTGATAACTTTCTAATTTATCAAAATTGGGTGTGCATAATAGAACAGACTTTGGATGAGACCCTTCTGCTGCCTGGAGAGTCAGATAATTCGGTTTTTGTCTTGTTTTTGCTTTCTAATCTTCAATAGGGGCACAATAATAAAAGTATAGTGCTTAAGAAAGCAAGAAATCAGAAAGCAAGATCATTTTTTGTTTATTTTCACAGAACAGAAACCAGATTAATTCCCATTTCTTTCTTTCTCTTGTGGTTCTTTTCCTAAAATCTTTGGCATCTGGAGCTGGTTGACCTTTACTAGTTCTGATACATTTTCTGTGCATTTACTCTGTCTTTTTGGAGAGTTAGGATTTTGCCAGATACAGTGGAATTTCTTACTCTACAGCAGTAATGTCAGACAGTTGAACTCTAAAATGGGACTTGAAATGATAGATGTGAATGCAGAAAGGCCTAGAGTATCAGCCCAGAGGCCCTTCATAACTTTGCACTGTATGGGTCAGAGCTGTCTACCACAGAACGGCTTTTAAAATATAGGGTGGCATGAATCCTATAGTATGGTTATAATAAATCACTAATGAGAGAAGTAGACATAAAAGGAATTCTTTCATATAAAATGCCTTTTTTAAAAATGCCTGTGTTGTGTGATATTCTGTATCAGCATTCTCAAGAACAGAAGTAGTCCTGCTGTGTCTATTCATGCGATTTAAAGGTTCCTTTTATGGATAATATATCTCAAAATTTTGTTGTCTTAACAGACGTTTGATTTAATTGAACTACACACATGGATTTAGTGGATCACATGTATAGAGCCTTTAAGAAAACATAAAAAATAAAAATTGTTTTTTTCTTTTTTATTATAGAGGGTATGCTTTCACCATTACATTTGAAGGAAGTTTTTTTATTTCATACACTTAACTTTTTGGGCAAAGGAGAACTGCATTTATAAGGTAATACACATGTTGAAACAGTTTTGATTATTCTGTAATGTCTTAAAAGAAGCAGATGTTTGAAAAACTGTCAGTAGCAGTTCCAGTAATATTGAGCTAGGTCTCTGTTTTTAGAAGTCTAGAATAGAAAGCCAGGGCCTGGACTTTAAGTGCACATGGTGCAGAACACAACTGGAACCAGAATCCTTAAGAGAGCTGCCTAGCTTACAATAAACTCAGTTGTCTTATGCATCGGTATGCAGCTTGGTTTGAGCTTGATTGAGCTTGTCACTTAGTTTGGTGAAAGCGGACTTTTTAGAAGGACTGGTGGACCTGTTTACACTGTGGTCACTCCTGTGGACACACCTGAGTTAAAGCTATTGAAATGGATGCTGCTGGCAGAGTTGCAGCACTGAGCGCGGTGTAGGTCACTGTGTGAATGTTTGCTCAGCTGGTGGAGTGGAGGGTTTGCAGTCTGCTGAGTTTTATGCTACCACGGATATGCAAATATTCTAAGGGATTTGGATGCACAAACACTGTCCAACTGTCCAAAACTGTTCTTGGTCTCACTTGGAGGATGTGGAGATGCAGAAACTGCAGTAAAACAAGTTGCAAAGATCCTCCATGTGTCACTGAATGAGCAAGTTTCAGAACTGGTCAGACATAGAGCTATCTCTGTAGGACCTTTTGACTATCACTCTGAGAGATGGATCCAGTTAGCTGGAGGTGACAGTGGTAAACAGAATAATTGGCTTCTGAGGCCCTCTTGAGCTAGAGCCTAATTTCAAGGAGCAGTTATACTATTGACTAGACTGGTTATCTTGTTTTCTCTGACAAAATGATGAGTAATTTTATGTCGAATAGCCTCAAACTAGCTGACTGCTCCTGAAAATGCTGCTCTTATAACTTTTTGAAGGCAGCTGCTTCTTCCGTAGGTTTAAAACCTGTCAAGCAGAAATGAACTCCTAATGCAAGCTGCCAGATTTAAGTTTTGCAGTGAAACTTGTTGAAAGTTCTACCACTTTCTCATGATCTTCAACGTGACTCTAAAAGACAGAAAATAATATTTTGCAATCTCTTTTGACAGGAATCTACTGGTCTCATAATGCCCACACCCATCATGGGAGAAAGTAAGTCAGTTTTTCATTATCAATGTGGCTTCAGCAAGTGAGTGCCAAAACAAACATTTATAGACTTGTATCACTAAATGGAGAGATTACATCTGTAGGATTGTAACCACTCCCAAGTTTTGTGGTGGAAATAATTACTAGTGTCCCACATGTGCAGATCCTACCCTTTAAGGGGTTTCATTTGGGTTTGAAAGCATTTTAGGGGTCTGAGGAGAGCAGAAATTCCTGTCATAGGAGAATTGTTCTGGCATCACTGACACTTAGGTAAAGTGTATCCTCTTTCTTAATGTGTAGTCTTAAGGAAATCTGAGATCTCTCTCCACTGACTGAAGTATTGCTTTATTCTGAAAAACTCTTTTGGGACATCTTGTTGTTATTATACAATGTTATATTGGATTCTCAACTGCAGTATGGAAGAAATGCAAAAATACATTTACTGTGGAGTCTGTTTCAAAGGTACATGTTTGATGAAGGTCTGGTGCATAAACATCAGCCAGCTTGCTTTTGGGACTTGTTTCAAACAGTGGCCCAGGACTGACACAAAAACATGTGTCATTCTAAGATTGTAATGAATAAACTTTTCAATAGCATTGAACATTGAATTGATTCAACATCAATCTCAAATATAAGTATGTTGGACACACTTAGGTAAGGATTTTATAAGCCAGAAAATATTTTGTTTTACCTTTGTTTCATACTAAGTTTTGAGAATTTATTAGCTGCACTGCACAGATCATTGGAATAGGATAGATAATTGTGGGGAACATACCTTTTCCTTTCAGAATCATTTTTATTTGTAAATATAGGGAAAAGGGGGCTATCTGGTGACTTGTTCCTTATACAATGTGTCACACCTTTAGAAGCCAAAGTATCCCCAGTGACCCACATTAATTTAATCTATACAGATTAAAGGAGCCCTTGTCAAATGTCATATTTCTCTTAAATAAGCAGAATTAAAGTACTGAGAATTTTCTTTGGAGAAGTACTGTAGCTTAACCTTCCATTCTTGCTTTAGTAATTGTTCAGGATCAATTAGAGAAACAGATTCATGATGAGCATTGTTTAACTCGTGTAACCTACTTCTGTAAATATATGTATACACATGTGTGTAACAAAGAAACCTGTGGATTTCTTTCAAATAAATTGTAGGGAAAAGCCTTTTTGAAAAACCACATCAATTTGTTTCATAAGAAACTCTGTACAATCAAAAACTCTGTGTATCAAATTATCTCAAAAAAAGGAGCCTGAAGTATTACAGGAAAGCATGAAACCCAGCATTAATACACATTGTGCACTTCACATTATCTCAGTAATTTCTCATGATTCTCATGTTCTCTGTTTCCAGTAACCTGATTTTTCTGTTTTACCTAACTTTCTTGCATTTTTAACCAACCAGCTAGCTCTGATACTAATCATATATAATGCTTCCTTCATTCATGATAAAGATCCTCTTTTAGTTGAAATGACTAAATACTCAGGAATGCCTCCTCTGAATGTCTTGTCCTTATCTTAAAAACCCACTGTAAACTTTCAATCACATATATTTGCTCGGTCTTGAAAATGTCCCATGGTCTCCTTTAATTTGAGATCCAAATGAAAAGTAAACACAGTTTTCTACTATCAGTAGCACTTAAGGTATGATGGACTACCAATTTGAGAAAAGAAAAGAATTAATTCACAATTTATTGTAATATATTAACAACATGCTGTGATAAGCAGATGCTCAATGTGAGTGAGATCAGGAGTTGCAATAATTAGCTGATGCCTGATACTGAATTTTGAATATTTATTTCTTCATCTATTTCAAGACTTGCAACTTCCTATATGGAGCCTATATGGAGAAGGTAAGATAACATCAGTTTTGTAGTTTTGGAGACCTACAGATCTGAGCAATGCTACTTTGGTTGCTCCTACTGTGTTTTCTAGTCATTCCTGCAATTTGGAGTCAGTGATGGAAGTGGAGAAAAAGTGGTGAAAGGGATTTATTGTCTGCAATTATTCTCATTAAGAGTAATCCTAGAAGACCTAGTGGAGGATTCCTCTGGTTCCTCTCACTCTGGCTCTTTTCTACTGTGCCTGTTGTCTGCTTACAAACCTCTGTAAGCAGATAGATAAAGGTCAGAAACTATTCCTTTCAAAACTAGGGATAAAAAACTCTTAACACTTTTCTCCTTATGCAATTGCAAAGGTGCATGAAGAGGTTCAAAGAAGTTTTGGAGTGCAGAGCCAAGAAGCAAAGGAAAGGAGTGAAGCAAAGCAGTCTGTCGCTGAAGAGTTTTTCATTCAGCAGCAGATACAGTGTGTGTCAGAGAGGCAGCTGGCTTCCTCAGTCCTTCCCTTGGAGACTGCAGATTAGGCTAAACCAAGTCAGGAGTGTAGCTGTGACTTTCTGTGGAACAGTTTTTCCCCACTAGCTGCTCATGGGGGCACCGATCATTTTCCTGTTGTAAGCCCACTGTAATGGTGGGCTGAGCTAAACCTTACTGGGACCCAGTATGGAGCAAATTGGTAGGGGAAACAAATCAACACGTGCAGATTGCACGCTACTTCATTTTGTATATGGGTTCCCACATAGACAAGCTGTCACTCACACCTCCAAACAGCACATGGCAGCCAAGTCCTCTGGGTGACTTCAGCTGGTGACAACCTCCATGGTTTGTGCTCTTAACACACAAATGTCGTTCTGCTCTTGCAATCATCTGTGTGGAGGAATGGAGTTGCCTCATTTACTATTTTTGCTGCTCTTTGTAGTCAGCCCTTTCTGACGGTTAGCTAATAAAACCATTCGCTGTCTTTTTTTCTGGTAATGCTGAACTATCAGACACAATTAGAGGCAATAAACCAAGTGTTCTATGCTTCTGGGGAGTAGGTTTTCCTGTTGAATACTTTAAATACTCAGTGGTTGTTCAAGGATCAGTTGTCCCCACTCTCATTTTGACTCTTATCTTCTATAAAATGTGACAATTTATATAGTAGGAAGGCCAGATTCTCTATCGTACCTTACTTAGGTCTTCACTTTTGCATTGTGTAGACTGAGTGATACAAACACCTATCAAGTTTGTGTCTTATATTGGGCACAGACATGCTTTCTTGTTACTGAAAACATGGTGTAGTTCTTGCCTTAGCAACTTAGGCTATTTTTATTTTATGATGCAGATTTTTTTTTTGACTTATGGGTAACAAATACAGTTCGAAGGCTCTTAAATTGTATTGAAGAACATAATCACTCTTTCTTCTATGAGATCTATGAGAAAAGTCTTGTTTAGTCATGTTTATTTTAATTTATGAAGTTTATGCTTAGAATCTTCTGGAAAAATATTTATCTGCACATCTGTTGATATGTTTGCCTTTTATAAGAATTAACATCTTGCATTTGATAGCTGACTATCAGCTTGGGCATTTCCCGCTTTCTCTGGAGGCAAGCTTATCTGAGATTTAAAGTCATTGTTAATATCATATCTCATAGGAAATATTTTTAAGGATGTTATCAAGAATGTCTTAAAGATTTTAGCATTGGAGAAACAATTCCTGAATTTTTACCCTGTAATCATTCATAGAGTCTTTTGAGCTGTCAATGTCTGATAAGGAATATTTTCATTAAAACTATAAACTTTTTTTCTATATATTTTAGTGTTGTAGCTAGCCTTCTAAAGTGAGTTTAAACTATTTGAAGGAAGTGGATGATTTTCTTTCCACCCATTAAAGAGTAATGCATTTTCTTACTAATAAAAATGATACATGAAAGGAGTTACTATTGATGCTAACTCAATCCTTCCTTTTATTTTTCTCTGAAAGATCTGTTTCAGTTTGGATGGCTTGTTATGTCACTCAACTCAGCTGTGTGAACACTTCCAACTGAAGGCTTTGTCTTGAGGAACTTCAATACAGCAGCTTATTTGCAGCTCATTTGCTGTCATGCTCAATGAAATTCAACAGATTTCTAAATCAGGCCCACAGTTTATTCCAAATATTTTTCTTATGATCTGGCATTTGTGGGTCTTAATGGAAATGCATACATTTCAACCGCCAGCTGAAAAGAAAAATAAACTCTACAGAGCTGCAGTCCTCATCATCATGTCTTGTTTGTTAACAGCTTATTATGCATACTTGGGAAAAGCTTTCATTGCACAGTCCTTGAAACAATTTCCAGAGCTCAAAGCTAGTAACTTCTTTTTGGATGGATATTGAACACCTTCAGTCCTTAGTAACTTTTGCAGGACAAAAGAAAGCATAGGACAAACAGGAGATGCTGAATGTTTTACAAGGTCCAACTGAATGAAATCAAAATAAAATAAATACCTTACCTAAGTTCATCTAGATATGCAGTATATCTTAGGCACATTTTTGCCTATTTAATGAATCCAAGGATGTCAAAGAAGTCAACATTATCCCATTCTGAATTGAGATCAGTGATTACTGTGTTATACATTTCTTTTATTTGTGTCTAGAATTTACCTTGCATGTCAATGAGTGTTTTAACTTTTGCAGAGTCATAGCCTTATCATAGGTATGTCCTGTAGAAATGACACAAAACCCTACACTGGTAGCAGACATTAATGGATCAATAGCCAGGCTGTATTTGCTGTTCGCTGTAGCTTTTAGTCTCAAAATTAATTCTCAGCAGTAAATTCCTTTATGCAGCTTCTAACAAAAAGGTTTGGTAGCAATTTTCCAAATACAGTAGACAGATTTTCAAAGCTGTCCAGGTGTACTTGCACTGAAAATAATGAAACCATCTAGTGTGGTCTTTTTCATTAAAAGTAGTTTGTCTAAATCACCAAAATTGCCCTGAAAATCATATCAAATTTGAATGATTTTCAGCTTTTAAAAAAATCTAGTCCTTATTTTAGTTGGAGGTAGAGTCACTTCTATCTACAACAAAATTCTTTAGCACCTCTCTGAACAGAGAAGGACCTTACAGTAATTGTAAATTAATGTTGTAAAAACTCCCTTTAACTGCCTACTGTGCTTTAACATCCTTTAATGCAAAAAGCAGAAATGGATTTATAGAGGTCTTGGGGATTATACCTGAGATATCTTTTATAGAAAGATCCCTTCCCAAGTCTTTTAGGCACTTAAGATTTAGAGGAAACACGATAGGGAGAAACAGACTGTCAGTGCTTTTACATTTTTTCAAAAAACAATACTTGCTACCAGATATTACCTAACAATAAAGCTGTACTTCGGGAGTTTTTATCATGGAGTTGTAAAGTATTTTTTTTTCCTTAGAAAGCCTAGACTGGATATATGGGCCATCCAATCTTCTGAAGAAAGGGCTTCATCTGAGAAATGCTCATATTTTGAGGAAAAATCTAGTGGGGATTTTTTTCAAAACAGTCTCTTAAACCAGTGTTGTCCACTTGGGGAAAAAAAAAAAGTCACTTATCATGTGTGAACTCTGTCTGAGTTTGCAAGGATTTTTGTGCCATCAGAAGTGCCCTGTTTCTGTACACAAGGGGCCTTCCAAAGGCTTGCTTTTATGAATATCTGACTGAAATCATGTTTAAGAGACAAAGCCATACAATTTAGTGTACTAGATTACTAACATTTATCATTCCTCTGCCATCCCAAAACATGGTGTTGTTTTGCTCTAAATGGCTTAGAGAACAAAACAAATATTTTAACTTGTGTCTTTCAGAAAGTTACTTGAGTGGCCAAATATTTTAAAAACATTTCTTCCTGTCAGCAATCTGATAAAAAGCAGTTGTGCTGGTGTGAAGATGCTGATATTGATCAGTGAGTGATAAACTTGTATCAAAATGTATCAGTGAAGACACTGCTAACTAGGAGACTCTTCATCCTGAAGAGGTACACACCTTTTCTGCTTGCTCCTAATGCTGATCACAGGCTACACCTGAATTATCTTTGTGGAGCCAAGTTGAAATCTACAATTAAACTGCGGTTTCTATTGTCTGTTGCACAAATGTCATACTATGTTGAATATTTTTGAAAATTGTACTGCTATATTAGACTCTGCTTTATCTTTTCATACTCTTATCAGCAGGTCCTGGATTAACCTATCTATCACCTGCAAGTAATCAAACATTTTCTAGCCTTAGCTGTGGAGGAAGCAAGGCTTCTCCTTGTAGCTGGCTCTCTCCTTTTTCAGTACACTTTGACAAGATGCATCTAATGAAGGCCCCATCTGGTTTTGACTGTATGCCTGCAAGGCAGATGTCAACTCCTCCTGCTTTTCCTTCTTTTTTGTTCTATTCATTTCCCTCTTACATGGCTCTTTGTGCTAGCTAGACAATAATCCTGGTATGGATACTTCTCTTTTCACACTGCAGCAGGAGAAAAATGCTTTAGAGGCACTGATGTACTCTGGGCTGATTTTTCTTGCGATTACTACTTTAAGATTCTACCTTTGGCAGAAATTTGGAAAGTACCACGTTCTTGGTAGTGCTGTAGGAGACAAGGTGGGGTTTCTTCTGCTGCACATGCTGGAACAGCAATTACCATTGTGAGTTAGCCTAGGATTGAATACCTGGACTACTAAACAAAAAAGTGTTCTAAAAAAATCTTCTGCTTATAGATACAGGCTAGATACATTTAAAAATCTGTATGCTGCAATGAACATATATTGCTCAGTTCTAGTTTTAAGTCTGCTTTGAGCTGCTAATCATTGTGACTTTCCATTGCAGATATCTGTTTTGATTTCTACATCTTTCATAAAATTATTATTATTAATTCACTAAGCTGCCATCTGCTTCTATTATCTGTCCATTCTGTAAGATTAAATTTATTGAGGTACGAACAAGGCATCTGAGGGTGTTTTTAATGGTGGAGAGGAACCAGGTATCTCTGCTACAACTGACTTAGCATTTATTGCATTGATGTACTGCTGTTATGTACATGACTGTCATAAGAAAAATTCCCTTAAAACTAGAGGTCTTAAGGGTCTGTAGGGTCTGTAGACCATGTGGAGTCACTAAATATATCTTTTATTTAGTCTCTACTGGTTTCTTAATTACTACTATCATAGCATAAGAGCATAAGAACTGACCCAACCTGTCTGACATTTCGCTGGTAAAGCCTGACAGATAAGATCAGGTGGCACATTTGTGCATCCACCACAAAAGGCCAAGAAAAGCTTGCATTAGATATTCCCAGGTCTATTGTGAAGACACTGTACAACCAATTATACACCTTTGGGCTTAATAAAGGAATGGGATAATTTCCTGAATTTCAAAGGTAAAGATGAGGTCTACAGTACTACACATATTAACATCTAAGATGTTGAATAAAAGTGTTTTTCAAATTAGCTGAAGTACTTTGAAAAATACTATTTACTGAACTGATAAATCAGGGTGTAACTTAGCTCAAGTAAAAGTACTGCATTAGCACAGAAAGAACTTTTGATATTTCACTTACTGAAATTTAAAACAGCTGAGCAACTTTTTAAAATGTTTCCATTCTCTTGTGCTTTTTTTGTAGAAAAAATCATATATTTAGAATGGTTTTTGCTTTTCTATAGAACAGTATGAAGCTATGCTTTTCAGAGTATGTGGCATGCTGCAGCATTGTTTTTCTTTGTGAATACTAAAAAGTTTGTTCCAAACTTAAAGTTAAAAATTAGTAAAAATGCAGCACATTAACAGTTGTTCAGTTTTTTTTTCACATTTCTTTTTCCTCCAGAAAAGGAGTCAACTGCCAGATTGAAAATTTTACAGTTTTTCAGTTTTCAATTACTGCATGTGTTGCTCAGTGTAGAAAAAGAGATTGGCTTCTTTCTGGGTAATTTTTTTTGGTTTTTAGGTGTTGCGGTTAGTTTCTCCTGGACCGTTGATGTTTGTTTACTTGGAGTTTCATTTAAAACCAAGGCTTTTTTTCCTCTTTTATTAAGCAGACTTTGTCCATGGGAGGACTTCTGCTGGTGTTAGCTTTATACATGTGGTTACTACAGTTGATATGGAATAATGTTCATGCTTAATGTAGAGATTTAATTCTTAGAAAAAGGATTCCAATAATCTATAGTGAGTTTAAATGTACAAATTGGTGTTATTTGAAACATAAGTGCCAGAATAATCTCCAAAGCCAGCTGTAAAATGGTAAAAGACCCTGCTGTTGCATATGCAAAGTCACCATCCATGACATGAAGGCAAATGGAGCTCAAGCTGAATCAGCAGGAAGCACACATCACAACACACACAGTTTTTTATTGGCATAGGTGAGATGTTTATATTCAATATGTATGTATATATTTATATATATTCAGTATACATTACACTGAATTTATCAGGATTTGTTAGAGATGGACAACAGCAGTAAACACACCCACTGTCATTTTTAACCAGAATCACATTTTCTCCAAATCACAGAATATCTCTGAAGAAAGTTAGCTAATGCTGGGGAACCTTATGTTAGAATTAAGATTACAAAGTAACTACAATTAGACTAGATCACAAAAGATAATATCCTACCTAAAAAGGGAATATTTTCTAGTGTGCATTTTAAACTAAAGTGAAGGTATGATATGTGTGAATATTTAGTCATTCTGAAAGTACTTACAAATCTGGTATTTTCTGAATAGCATCCTGATCTCTGAATGAAAGTGCGATTTAAGCAATAAAGGAGATCTTAGATCTTAGAGTTAGCAGGGATGAGTAAGGCTAAGAAGTTGTTATCATTCTTTAAAAAAATATTCATGACCAAGGGTTTTTGCTATCTGCTCAAACAATATCAGTTTTCACATGATAGTTGTTATATTTTTAAGTCTCTGCTCCTTAGTGTTCAAAGTCTGTAAGACGCATTGGACACGAACCTTGCATACTAAATGAGGATAAAGTGAGAGTGGACTGGTTTTAGTATTGTGTTTTAGAAAAAAACTACCACAAAAGGCATAGTAGATAAATAAATGGATAGTTAGAAATTAATTCAAAGATGTGTCTTCCCATATCACAGAAAATTTGAAAGGGACATCACGCTATATATAAAATTTTGCTCAAGTGAAAACCAGTTTGCCCTAAAATGGCTATAATCTTGGAATGTTTACTAGCACTGTCCTGAATATTTCCATTACCAGACATGCTCACACAAAGACAACAGTAATGCCCACATTCAAATACATATGAAAACAATATTAATATTTTAGAATTGCACAGAATGGCCTTCAGTACTCCATTAAAAAAATTACTGAAATGTTTCTCTTACCTTTTAGTGACTGTTGTTGGACTGTCTTTCAATCTGATGGCATTATTAGTGCTGGTTGTTCCTAATATTTGTGATATACTTATTCTTCAGCTTTGTTTCCCTTTCATGCTTGTGTTTTGGCTGGCCAGACAAACACAAACTTCAGATAGAATTGTTCAGGTAGGTTTGAAATTGAGCAGAATGAGTCCATCCATCCACAAGGGAGAACTTTTGAGCCATGGTCTTTGGAGACACGTAATTATTAGTCAACAAATAGTCTTTGCACTGGTGATTGATGTACTGTGATCCTTCTCACTAATCCTTTCTGTGATTCTTCTAATTAATTGATGAGGGAGATTAATAGGAGTGTTTATGGACCAAGGGAAAACCCAGCCTTGAGGAAATATATTTCCACTGTTTTCTGCTACTCTTTCTTTTTTTCCTCTCTTTCATGTAATTACTACGTAGGAAGAAAATATTGACTCATATCCTGGGTTTGCCAGGTACACCTCACTGCTGTGTTTTTTTACACCTACACCTAAATGCAATCTTAAGAATGACAAATTTTGAACCTATTGTCTCAGGAAGCAGAGACGTTTTCATGTTGGTGTGCTGCTGGGTCCAGTTGAGGCACAATCAAACAAGAACAAGGCCAATGACTTTGGAATTACTCGTGAACTTTTCTTCCTGATCCAAGGTCTTTGGCTGTAATCCTGTTGTCATTCAAATAATCTTGGGTACATATCTGCCTTTTTGTGAAACTGCTACTCAATATAGTGAGCTTTATGTATCAACATCAGCTTTATGTGTCGTTATGATACTTGATATAACATAAAATTAGAATTGTGTGGATTGACCATTGATCTTAACTTCAGCCTTTCATACAAGACTAAAGCTTCAGAGTTTTCTGAAGTAATTTGAACCAGCAGAACTGCTTTATACTACATCAGCACTTTGCCACATGTGACCACATAATTTTTCATGTGCTAGTAGAAACCCCAAAGACAAATTTATCTCTTTACAAAACCACCATTTCTTACATGAAACAACAGGATTTTTTCTCAGAGAGAAGCTTCTGCTTACAAGATGCATGATTTATCACAGTACATATATAATGAGCTTACTTCCATGGTCTTTGAACACTTCACACGTTTGCTACAGTCACTACAACAGGTCTTTTACATTCTGTGAAGGCTTCATTTAAATTCCTATACCTCTATCTCCTTCTTAAAGTGTCTCAGTTTTCAAGTTGTAAGTGGAACATTTTTGGAAAAAATTAGTAGAAAATGTAATTTTAAAATGTAGTATCTAGGAAATAATAGCTAGAAATAATATCTAGGAAATAATAGGGCAGGGAGAATAAATAATTTTTTAATACTATGTGTCTCTTAAGAAGTAATTTTTATGTGTCGTAGTGTCTCAGTGAAGTAGGCTTGTTCTCCTTAAAGCTGTAGAGGATTTTCTGCTTAAGAAAAGCCTCTTCTCCTTTGAAGGACTCTGAGATTTTCTGTTTTGCTTCACATGATTGCATGCTAGTTTGCATATTTCAAATTCAGAGTAATATGAACTAGGTGTCTGCAGCAGCTGGTCTGTATTCCCCAAACCAACACAATGGGAACAAATTTTCTTAGAGAGGAATTTACTACCTTTTCCTCCTTTGTCTGTGAGAAGGATGCAGGCAGTGGCTTCAACTTGTTTGTGCCACCAAGAATCCCTTCAGAAGGAGGTAGATTTAAACTTCTGTCTAAAAATAACTGGTTATTGAGTGTGGCCTTGAACCCAGTGTTCCCTGCAGAGAATGGGGTGGTATATATGGGGTGACCATGGCCAGACCAGAGATGAAGGAAGTAAGGAAATTTAATGATGCATCTGAGATGAGGTTGTCGAACCTCAGTCTAGGAGGAAGGGAGAGACGGAAATATGGTTCAAGGACAGAACAAAGCTTCACTTCAAAGCCCTTCATTTTGAATGTTTTGGGGGGTTTTTGCCCAAAGCCTTCTCTTTTAAGCTGTCCTGACAGCCCTCTCTATAGCTTGTCCCATCTAAGAGGATGCTGAATTATTCATTCTTCTGAACTGATTTTACAAATTAATATATTAATATGTATTATTAGATGTAGCCATATACAAAAAAATCTGTCATCTCACATAAGGGACAAAATGAGGCTTCTGATTTGAAATATTTCTGCTGCCTTATTACCTAAACCTTTATTATTACACTTTTACAAAGGCAGCTATATGACCTTGCAAGCAGAGGTAGAAGGATGGATTTGTTCTTTTGGTATATGGAAAATCTGTAGTCACCTCAAAAGCAAATATTTTCAAGCCTAGCAACACAGTGAAATTATGGCATTTTAACTCTTTCAGAGTAGATAGAAAAGACAAGCAAAACCTGAGATACCAGATATTTTTCTGAAAATAATCAGAGTTCTAAATGGTATTTTGATGATAATAATGACCAATAATGAGGGATGGTAAGTCAGTCACCCAAATTACTTGTCCTTTTTTTGCAGAGGGATAATCTGTGTGGTTCTGTTTCTGAAAATCTTGAACTATTTCTTATGTGCGATTCCAACGGTATCTGGAAAGAGAGGCTTGACAATCAACTGATACATATAACAAACAGAAACACACTGAATTTTCTGCGGAAGCTGAGTTGGAATCATTCTGAATCAGAGCTACTCCACAGCAAAGGGTACAAGAGGAACAAGAATGTTGCCAAAAGAAGTGATGCAAGGCCAGAAAGGCTTGGATTCACTTTGCATACTGAACATTTGTCTTCTCCCTTCAAAGTAATGAATCAACAATAATTTCCCACACCTTTACATCTCACTGATTTCCTGGGTAAAGTTATTTCCCCTGATTTAGGGTTGTGCAATAAGCTGGTTAACGTTCACTGATACAGGTGGTTACTCTCCTATAGTCATTGCCCTTAAGTGTTTGCTTTAAAGCCCCTGTTGCGTTCAAGTGGAAGCCTATCTCTTTTTACAGGTATTAATCATCCCTTAGTCAGAAGTCCCGGTGTGGGTGCAGGTGAGCAGTGCTCGGGAGGCATCGCCCTCAGCAAAGGTGTTGCCTCACAAATGTGTGCCAGTTGTACCACTGCTGGGCCTGAAAGGAGCTGTTAAAGATAAGGCCTAAAATACAGCCCTGCCTGGATTAAAGACTCTTAGATTTAATGCAGGAATGAAATTAGAAGATGAGATATTAAATGAGGGATGATGTCTCTTAGCAACTAGGGTGGAAATAGAGTTGTGCTACCTGTACATGCAACTGGGGTCTGTCTCCTCCTGTGGAAGGACTGCTTGTCTTTCAGTTTTGGTGTCTTTGTGAACATCTTTGTTTCTATTCTCAAGGTAGTGCATTACATAACTAGGACTTGCAGACTAGTTTTCCTTCAAGGATGGCTGTATGAAGAACATTTGTATGTAGATGTGGCTCCCTGTAAGAAACTCTTCATAAGGTGTTTGAACTGCCCTCTGGAAGAGACTCTCTATCCCCATTGACTGTGTATTAGTGAGCCAATTACACTTTAACTTTCAACAAAGCATTAGTATTTTTCAGCCAGCTTGCGTGTTTTACTGGGGTATTTATGCTTTCTTTCATTCTACAAATATTTTTTCCTCACTTTGAAAGGAATTTATTTATTTTTATTTGTTATTACAGGTATGGCAGCACTGATATTACATTTGAATTATGTCTTTGGCCTCAGCAATAAATAGACAATTTGGGTGAAAATTGTTCCTGCAGTAATATTCCAGTCCTAGCAAAATCATGGTCCTAAAAGGTTATTTTTAATACAGCATGTGAGAGCTGGGTGATAAGGGCCAGCAAACATAAAATACATGCTCAGCAAGATGAATGCTCAACTCTAAATGATCCTCATAGCTTGACATTACCATGGCTACTCATTATGTGGTAAGACCTGAATCTGACATGTTTGGCTGTAGTTCATGTCCTTTCAAAATGTAAAGGGAGTTCCCTTCCAAAATATACACTGGCTACAGAAAAATCAGACAATGGTGTGAAATGTGAACAGCAGAAACCAGGAATTCTGTTTTCCCCTTGAGTTTGTACTTCAAGTCTGAGTCTCTAAGGACTGGCTCTAGCCCTGAAAGACATACGTGGTTTTTATTTTTCTCCCTTGAATACCTGTTATGAAAACTGTAGGAATGTAGTATTTCTGAGGCCTCTGTCCTGTTTAGGTTTCTTGATGCGTTGATTCAAATGTAGTTTTTCAGGGAAGTTGGACATGCTTGGCCCTTTGCCCTGATTCCAGTGTACAATTTCCTTACGATTTTCTCAGTGGTCTGCACTGAAAAAAGTGCTGCTATGCTTTTAGTCTCCCTTTTCATCCATCCATCCATTCATCCTTGGAAAATGAGAGGGATGGGGGAGGTGGTTTGCATAATGAAGGATCAAGAGATCTTCATCCACATTCATAAAACCTATTTGAGATATTTTGAATGAAAATAAAAAGGAATGTTTGTAAATTTTTGTTCTGCAACATTCTTAAGAGGCTGCATTAACACTACACATTAGAGTGAGAATTCACAGTATGGTTTCTGGGTGAAAAATCTGGTTAAAATCTTTTCATCAGAACAGTACCCTCAGTAACCTGTGGGGAGTGTGCTCTGTGCCAGTGAGTGAAATGAAGTGGGTTGTGAACAACCTTCTGAAATATGGGGCAGCAACTTTGCAGATTAGTCTTTAACATGTTCTTGGTGACTGACTTGCCCTGCATCACATGAGTGTGGCTTGGTGGTGAAGTGCCTTTTCTAATCCATAAGAAATCTCTGTTGCTATTTTTGTTTGTTTGTTTTTTTCTTCTCTTTCAATCTTTGTTGTGTGTGAATTTTTTAGTCATTTTCATTTCTGGGAGAGTTACAGTGTCTGACCTTCACCGGAAAAATAATTATTTGTATATTATTTTGATGATAACTTTGTCTCCATATAGTTGGTTAATATATAAAATAACAAGATAACAAATCACATCTGTAGATGCTTTGTAAATTGCTCTCTAGACTGTCAAAAGTAGTAAAAAATCTTACAGATCTTAAGAATTGTACAGTAATAGCATAAAATCTTATAAATATGGGATCTCATGAATTTATTTACTGTGCTCCCTTCCTTGTGGCCATTTATTAGTGCTAGACAAAATGAGACACAGAAATTATGTACATTACAGTCTTTGAAGACTGTTAACAATAACTTCAGGACAGGAATAAAGTAATGGGATGTGTAAAGGTATGCGAGCTCGTTATCTTGGATTAAAGAAATTGTTGTGGGTAACAAATGATTTCCAGTTACTTTCATGATTCCTTCTCCATGTCTTCAAACTCTTTTCCATTAAATATTCTCACTGCAAATGGCATGAAAGCAGAAAAAAAAAAAAGAGAATGGTAACAGAACACTGGTGTCACAAAGAGAAAGCAGACAAATTCATCAATGGATGCCACATCTTCTCTGTCAGGAGTGACAGGGAGTCTCTGGAAAAGGATACCTGTGTGATACCTCTTCTGAGAGACCCACAGCAGATACTGTCCTAGCAAAATGAAATCAGGAACTCTCTCCTCTGTAAAACTGCTCTTTCTGTTTAAAAAGAGTTCAACCATCACAGGAGATATGGTTTTTCTGTAAGTGATGTTGTTCCTCAGCTTGTTTATGGAAGGGACTGAATTTGGGGGATTCCACTGCCACCAGATACAGTGACAGCACAATTTTTCCTCTCTGCTATTGATTTGTTAACTCTATTCACTCCATAATTTTTGTACAAAGAGTTTGCAATATTCAGAATGTCTTCCTTGTAGTATGAGACCAAGCCTGAAGCAGAGTTTTCAAAATTATACTCAGGACGGGCCAAATAGGGATTGGGTCATAATGCTCAGGAGTAGACAGCAGAATGTGTCTGTTCTATAATTTGAGATGGTGAAGATTTACAAAGTACTTTTCGAAGCTATTGTTAAAGTTCTGCAGAATATAACTGAGATTCCAGGCTCTCTGTTACCCTGAAGAAAGCACAGTGTTGCAACAGTTTTAACTCAAGGGCATCTGTGTCAAAGTCATTAAGCAGACAAAATACTTTTATGACCACAGGATAAAGCACATGTAATATAACTGTCTCTTTTGGGAACTGGAAAAAAATACTCAAGTGTTAACATTGGATGGGTGTTGTCATTTCTGACGGCAGCAGAGCTCTGGAATTTGTATTAATTGTCAAAAGTGAAATGACTGTACTGTTTTAACAGTTGGGATAAGGAAATCCTCATTGAGAATGAATGAGTCATAAAAAGAACTAGGTTTATGCACAGTGATTAACTTCTTGTTGTCCTAGTATATGACCTGTTAGATGCTGGCACTAGGCCATCATGACAGAGGACATCAAAGTACCTGTTATGCCTACTTCTCCTTTTTAGGTGAAAAGAGCTAAAATTCTACATATCCTTAATATGCAAAGTTTGGAGTTTGTTTGTTTTTTATAAGTTACGAAACTTTTTGGTATTATTTACAAAAACTAATACAAAAATAGTAAAGAGAATAAATAATTCACTTAATAATGAAGAGAACAGCAGAAGCTCAATGCAGTATGTGTACAGCATAGAGCACGTATACAGTATGTGCAGTGCATTTTGTAAATCCTAACCTGTAAAGAAGTTCTGAAGTGTGTGATTATACTGAGTCTCCCTCTTTGCAGAAATTTCATTGGCCTCTGTGAAATATCTCTGTGTGCAATGAGGTAAAAGAACCTTGCAGGACTGCATTGGTAAATTAATGTTTGCAAGATAAAGACAGTAAAGAATTAGAGTTCATTATACTTAGTTTGTTCTGTGTCCTTAGGGCTTGTTTCATTTATATGCAGTACAAATGATTTACTAAAGCTCAGGCACATGAAAGATACTCCACCAAAAAGATGTACAATGCCAAAGTTTTAGAAAATGATTGCTTTTTCTGATTGATTGTCTTCGTTTGAGTTGTACTTTGGCTTTTAACCAATTTATTTAATGGATATCTTTGTTGTAAGGAACATTCCTCTTCCGACCACATTTAGCAGAAATGAGGTGCTATGGTTGGAAAAACAGAGAAAAGGAACATATGTGAAATAGGCATGTAGGTTTTAATTTAAGACAACAATATTAACATAAAATTTTTAAAGGGTGATATATTTTATAACTCCTGTTCATTGTTAGCATATGAAAACAAAACATGTAGTAACATTAAAATGGTGAGAACTTTGTGAGTGATATAATTTTGCTGTCAAAAGATGATATACAAAAAAAATAGGATAATGAATCTCATATTTAAATTGTAAATATTTGTCTTAAGCTTATGCATTATGCCAGTGTCAAGAGTAGTATGTGTATGTGTGTGTTCTAAACCACCTTTGTATCCACATGGTGTGTATTTGTAGTTTCCTTACATTTTGTTAGGAAGCTAAATAACATGCTTCATTCAGTGGGTTTTTTTTGAAAGCAAAGTCTTATCACCGTACTTTGATTTGTACATGTGGCCTGTCAAAACACGCTGGGAAGAGGGGACTGAGAAAGGCCTGGAAGCATCCACTGCTCTAGAAGGGAGTGTATGCAGCATCACTGGCTGAAGTGACCCAAAGGGGCAGCAACTACAGAAGTATCCATTAGCTAACCCTGTGACATCAAATTCACTCTTTCTCAGACCCTTCTGGACAAACAAAGAGACATATTATGCACTAACTGGGACTGCAGTAGCAATTTGTGACTTTAGGGCTTCTGAGCCTCTGTCTCTGAAGCAGCTCGTGCTGTCAGCAGCCTTGGCAGTGCAGCAGCAAGACCTCACTAGGGTCTGACCACCTCAAAACCCAGCACTTTTCAGAACAGGGCATAAATTTACTGCTTGGTTGGAAGAAGGCAGAAAGGAAGTGATGTTTCATACCGCCCCACAATGCTTTGGGCTTTAAAAATGTTTCCTACTAACTTCTTTAAAGAGAGTTGATTTGGTTTCTATTTGTTTTTTACTCTTGACAGAGCACCCTTGTACAGGAAGATCGTATAAAGAAATAAATGTCAGAGTAATTTTTTTTGTGGGTGAGAGTTTTCCAGAGTGTGATTAAAATGTGTCCAGCAAGGTCCTCTGAAATGTTGCTGCACATTGCTGCTGTGGTGGATTGGACTGCTATTGCCCCTAGGGTTATGCACACATTAAAGTGCTTTGCTCAGTCAGGTCTTAATTTTAGATAATTTTTGGTCCTTTCAGCTGTTGATCTACTGATATTGATAATGTCATATATGAAAAATAGCATTGCTATGATTTTGTTAAATGAGCCACATTACAGGCATGGAAATCTTGGAGTAGGTGGTACTCTTTTCTAGACTGGGGTTTATATTTTGTCTTACTCTTTGCTTGTGTTTGTTTTCCAATTAACATAGAAATAAAATATTGGTACTGAGAATGAGTATATAATTCTCTTCTTCATGAGTATTCTCTGTATTGATATCTCCCAGAAGAAATATTTTCAAAAAATAAGTTACCATAATAACTTTCTGTATATTTTCTTTCAACCCAGGTTAAAGAGCCTGAGTCCCTTTTTAAAATTTTTATTCTTTCATCTTGTCAAAATATTCATTTTTTAGGAGACTTACTGATTTTCCCAGAACTATTGAATTTTCTCATAAAGTAACAATTTTTGTTGTTACTCAGACTTGGCCTTTAACCATATTCTGGCATCTAAAAACGCCAGGTTAGACAAATTATTTGTCCTTTGCAGAAAGCTCTGTCCTTGGAAGGGTTCAAGGCCAGTCTGGATGGGGCTTTGAGCATACTGGTCTAGTGGAAGGTGTCTCTGGCCACAGCAAGGAAAATGAAGCTGGACGATCTTGAACGGCTCTTCCAACCAAACCATTATGTGATCTCTGGATATGGAAATATGCTGTAGCAGCCTCACACCTATCTGACTGATTTCTCTCTTTCTTTTTTTATTGATCCTCTGTTATGAATCTTTCTGTTATGGAGTTTGAAACCTTCCATTTTGTTAGAAACATTTCTTTCTAATTATTAAAAATAATATGCTGCTCTTAGTTCTCTAATTGGTGTTTCTTTCAGCTTGAATGTTTAGGTACCTGGACATGCAGTCTAAATTTTTATCTATCGTTTCTAAAATATTGACTTGATTTTTATGCTTGCCTTTTTAAAATTATTATTATTTTTGTATCAGTATTTGCATTGTAAATGCTCTGAGAGAGACTATTTCCTTTTAAACTGGATTTTGCTTTAAATCATGAAACAGATTTTCTGTACATTTTGTGTTTATTAGCTGCCAGTTTTGTATGATATCCTAACCAATTGTCCTAGTTCAAGGATCAGAGATAAAGAAAATGATGATCTAGTCTTTTTTTTTTTCTGCCTCAAAGAAAAAAAAATATAAGCAAAAATTTAAAAACTATTTTAAACAATTTTTAAAAAATCAAAAGGGAGAAATTACTACTGGAATGTATGTGAAATACATATTAAAAAAATTGAGGGAAATTTTGAATAGTATTCTTGTGAGGTATAAATACACGTATAAGGTGAAATCCAGTATAGACTTTTATATTTGTGCTCTGAATTTAGAGCACATGTAAGAAATTATGACCTCACTGAATGCCAAGTCCCTCATTGCACAGAGAACCCTTATATAAGAATTACTCTCTTGAGTGAAAAATTGCATCACAGAGAGAACACACCTAGATGTCTACCCTTCACTTCAAGAATATAATTAATCTCATTTAAACTAAAGTTGTAAATCAATATTAATATCTCCTTAATGTTTAAACTTACACATGTTTTAATCTATGTGTTATTCTTTCCAAAAAGAAGTGCATGTAGGTTTGGGGTTTATTTGTGACTTTGTTATGTAGTGCTATATATCCATGCCTAATAGCATTAATAACTTGATGACAGTAAAGTTGTCTTGTGACTGTTCTCTTTGATTAAAAGCAGATATCCATTGCTTGAGAGTAGCTGGCGTCCCTGTCAGGCTATGCTAAGATTTAAGAAATAGAAACTGATCATTGCAGCACTGAAAGCAAACTTCTTGTGTTGTGCAGACTATTATCTCTTACTGAGGATTTGCTAATTTGGTTTGTAGAACACTCATGTACTTTACTAAACTACAGGCAACAACTTTTTTTGTTTTTTATTATAAGCAATCTGCAAGCAGAATAGGATATGTCTTGTAATGATGTTATTTCTTCTTGCTGATTGAAATACTAGAATGTTACTGTGTAAAATGTAAAAGAAGGCAGAGAGATAGACCTTAAGGTAACGATATTTATGTTGTCTACAGAATTCAACATTTCCTTTGAAGTTTATCCTTGTATACAGCAGGCCTGCTAATGTTACCCCACTTGTTAGAGGAGTATGTGCAAGTGTAAATACTGCATAAATTAAATGCTGTACCCTGCTCAGGCTTGTATTTTACTCATAGTTAGTATTTCAGCTCTGGAATTTAGTATTTGTTTTTCTTGGTTTTGGTTTGTTGGGTTTTTTTTCCCCTAAAAAACACAGTAGCTCATAAATCATTGCAAACTTGAGAGAGTGCTTAAATTCAATTGTTTTGAAGTGGTCCCTTCCACTGAACCCTGTCAGAATTTGTTGTTGTTGTTATTGTACAAAGCTTGCTTTTGTGATGAGACAGAAAAAATTTCAATACTATTCTGGTGTATGTTCTTGCCAAGTAAATGTACTAATAGCATTCCTTATCATAATAGAGATTCCTATTTCCAAATGCTACCTAATCTGCTGAAGGAAAATCAAGTTTCAGTGCCTTTGATTTCAATTTCCTAGTCCTCTTTAGCCATTTTGTTTTAATCACAACAGGATTAATACATTCCTGTGAGATAAATGAGAGTATTAAGAAGCTTTAAGAGCTGGTAATGTGCAATTTTTCTGTACCTGCTATACAAGAAGCTAAGTGGATAGTCTTCCTTTTTTGCAAGGTTGTGTTTAGCAGAATGTGGTTACCTCTAAATGCATTGTATTCATATGATAACCCAGAATCTTGCACAATTATACTATTTTGTGCTCCTTGGAATGTAACTCTTCAAAAGACTCAGTTTCAGAGGTTGCTCTAACTTCTCCCGATCAACAATAATTAATTTTAGAACCCTCAGGAATCAACAGAGAGATGGGTGCCAGTTAAAAGCAGGGACATGATGGTTGTCCATTGTTTTTCATGGAAAAACCCCAAGGACGTTTTTGCCTTCACCTGGAACAACCCCAAGGTTCCTTTGCTAAGGAACTTGCAGGACTGAATTCTTGATTAATCTAAGATGCATCACAGCAGTGATGGTTTATTTCTCTCACTGTGAATCCCGAATTTCCTGGAGATAGAAGGATGAGAAGGTTTTCTGATATTGATGGAAACTGACAATAACTTTGAAAGGTAGGAAGAACTAATCATCAAGTGACTTATTTGATGCTCTTTTTCATCAAATGATTAACTAATAGGGCTTGAATACAATTGTCAGTTAAACTGAAAGCCATCATATACCTCATTTAAGCAGATGAGGAATAGTCAAACTTAAGTGTTCAGTAAAATTCAGCTCTGAATTAGGTTCCATAAAGTGAGATGGACTTATCTCACATTGTGATTCCAAAGCATGAGAAGGGAATTTGTCTCCTGTTTCTGGTTCACATCCATCTGCCTTAGTATTCGTACATTTAGCAGGAGAAGCAGGAGGTGCTACCTAACAAGAACTCCCACAGTTTCAGGATAAAAGCAGCTTTTCTAGCAGCAAAGGATACAAAGGGGGTCCCATTCCTTTCTCTGTCCTCCTTCTCTTTGAGTGCAACTTCACCAGGTCCTGCAGCAGGGCCATGCGGCAGTCATCACACACCATGGTATCTTCAGAAGATTGATACATGTTCAGCCAAAGAGTTTGCTTTGTAGCCTCTTGTCTTTTGACATACAGCCAGTTTCAGCCTGTCCTTTAATAAGGTCCAGTACTGTTTCGCTCTTTAATAAAGCTATAGATGGACATGAACGGTGATTTTTCTTTTTGATTAAGGTCATTACTACCTCTTCAGTTTGTTCTTGTCTGTTTGCTGGAAACTGAGCAAGGACAGTGGTTGTACCATTATGGAGAATATAAGGTTCTAAAACATCAGGACTTTGTGTAATGACTTGTAATGACATTTTTCTCTTCCTTGCTTTTAAGGCAGTGGTCAAGACTGAGGACACATTGTACCAATGAAGACCAGGAAAATTTCTACTTTTTTTCTGAGTTTGTTTTATATGTTGATTTTTTGGAAACTCATTTTTTTCAAGTTGTCTTTGGGCTCCTACTTGAAACCTTGAAGTAGGTGCTGCCTAAAACACTACCTACAGCCAACAGTGAGGGATACAAACCTCTACGGGATTACTTAGACTTGCAGATCACAAAATCTGAATTTTCAGTCATTTCAACAGTGTCATTGCTTCCCTGCTCCGCCACTCATACATCTAAATCTTTCTTCTTCTCCATGTCAGACAAACACTTATTTTCAGATTGCCCCCTGCAGCAGTCCTTGATGTTCCCCTCCCTTTCCCCTAGGAGAAAATCTGCCCTGTCTCTGACTCACTGCCGTGTTTAGCCCCCTCATGTTGAGTGTTTGTCCCACTGAGCCAAGATTGTTTCCTCACCCCACCCCTTGTTCAGTGACTGTACCCAATCTATTCCTTGTACTCAACTTCTCTAAGAGACTATTCTATACCTCTTTGAAGATTACCCATCCTTAAAATCATACTTAACATAAATGATAAAATACACATTAGTAGGAGATAGTAACTCTTAAGTGTTCTTTCATACTGACTGTATATCAGTTTTCAGCTTTCTCCTGCAAGTCCAAGCAAGCAACTCAGTAATCTCAAAGTATTTAACATTGTATATGTTGCTCTTTGCCTCGGTTTGCATTATTTGACAACCATTTTTCAGGTTCGTTTGTAAGAAACTTTCAGTAGTGCCAAGTTCTCTTGAAAACAGTACACTCCACTGAAATATTTTTGGGTATGTGTCTGTGCATGTGTGAATATATACATAAAAATATTATATATACTCCTGTACATGTATTTACCCCTCAATTATGTTAAGGCTTTTTGTATTTCCTTGTCTAATGTAACTGGTTCAGATATTCAGGATAAATTGAGCAGTTGATAAGACATGTTGTTTCAGAGTGACTGCTGATATATATCAAAACAAATATATCAAAGTTGATGTGGTTACTAATATTTTAAAATTAGTAATTAATGAAGATATCTGGGGAGAAATGGCCAGAACTGTCCAATATAGACCATGATTGTTAAGTTGCAGGCTCTTATGTGTTATACTACCAGAAAAAGATGCAAACTGGAATACAGCCTTCATTACAGAAATTATTTTCTGTTTTGTTTCCCTCCAGATAACCTTTTCCAGTTATTATTTGAGTAAACTAGGCGTAAGCTGCTTTGTCTCCTTCTAAAAGGCAAAATTTGGAACTTTCTGACAGTGGATCATGGGGTTTTGGGAATTTTTGCACTGTGAGTAGGGCCAGGAAGGACAAAGGAAAATTTTTCACTGTGCAGAGTTTGGGTGTCAGCAAGATTTCTGACTTACTAGGAATCTCTAATTATAGACTATGGACTTAAGATTTCTCTGATACCTTACCAATGCTGTATGTTATTGTACAGATTCTGGCACATCACTCAAGGTTCTTGACAGGATGCAAATCTGGGATTGCAAGAAAGTCCTCAAGGTGGCAAGGCAGAACTGCCTTCCTTGTTTCCTTCCCTTTTGTGACTCATTCAAGCTGCTGCAAACTTTTAACAGAAACAAGGCCCTTTGCATATCATCACTTATCTTCAAGAAAAGATTCTGTTGAATCAACATCATCCTTTTTGTTTCCTGCCTCCTCCTTTCGAATTCCTTGCTCAAGTGTTGGCTTACAGCGTGAGTTAAGTGGATTCAGTTGAAACTCAGCTCCTTTTGTACAATCCCTTTGATTCCCTTGCAATCAAAGGAAGAGACTTGTTTTAAAGGAATCAGTCTATTCATTTTGCTTTCGTTCCCTGCACATATGAAGTGAAGCTTGCTTTCTTCCTGTGGTTAGCCTCTGGCTCATAATATTTATGTACTATATTTTGATACTACCTGATAACAATTGCCAGTGTAAATTAAAGCAGCCATGGGATAGTGATTTTAACATCCACTGCCTTTGTCCCCAAGGGACAACTCTAAACGTAAGACTAGTTGGATGCTGTGAGTATCTCAGAACATATTCACTTTCACTGGCCCTGCATCTTACACAAAAGCTCAGAAGGGAGTGTTTGAAAATTTCCTTATGCCAAAGGCATGACTTGATGGGTAGCTGAGGTGAGTTTTGAAATGTGTCATACCACTGGAGCTGATGCAAAGTATGTGGAACAGACCCAGAATTAGCCCACAAAATTAATTTGCATGGTGACTCAGGTAATACTCCTTGCAAATGAGATTTTTCTCCTCCTCCTCCCTCCATCTACTTAAAAAAATATTGTACTCCATATTTTTATTTATTTAGCAAACCCCAATTGCTTGCATTGAGCCATTTCAGGCTCCACTTTATCTGATTTAGATTTTTATTTAAATTTTATTTAGGCAAGTATCTAAACAGCATGTTGGTTCTGAGCGAGGGTGGATATGTAATAGTGACATTAAAAGACATATATCTGGCTTCTCTTTTAGAAGATCTCTAACATTCACCTTGCAATGACACAGAAGCTGTATTTATGTTTTTGTCCCTTCATAGACAAACCTACCTTACTTAGTAGTTTTTCCTAATCAGAGGATCAGGAGTACACCTTGCAAATGAACTAAGTAGCACTTAATTTCTCCCAAAAATAAATATATGAATTGTTTTTTTACAAATAAACATTAAATTTAATAATGATTTATATCATTAGAGATGTCTGGAACTCTCCATTAGGTTTGACAATTTGCACACGAAAGACTTTTACGTTTACAGAAATTCATCTTAGTTTTAATTACAATATAGATTTTTCTCCAAATTAAACATAATAATATGTTTCAAACTTTTAAACTAAGTGTTCTGGAAGGCTGGATGAATACTACATGCAGAAACATAATTTTCCTGGCAAATATTTGTTTTCAATGGATTGTCATTTTCTGATGAAACAGAAGCATTTTGAAAAATTCCCAGCTTGACGTTTTCTTGATCACCCTACCTCACAATTACATGTAATGTCTGCGTTTTTCAAACCATCCCTTAATAATCAGGAATTCCTAATTCCCCTTTGTGCAGTCAATAGGTATCAAGCTATTGTATCCATATCATGGTAACTTTGCCCTGGAGATATCATGATGTTATCTCATCCCATAACACCTTATAAGTCTGACACTTGCTATAGTTGGGCCATATCTATGGGCCTCTCCTTTTTAAAAGATGCTGGTTTTCCTGTCTGAACTCTAACAGGTTTATGGTTTCCCACAAAGCTGGTTTTCCTCACACAGCCGGTCTGCCTCACAAAATCAAGAAAAGACATGGATTTCCCAATGTCCTGTGGAAGGATTTCAGTAAAATGTGATGTACTTTCCCATGTCCACCTGTTGCTATGCATGTAAAATCCTTCTCTCTCAAACACCCTTCTGCAGGACTCTCAGCTTCCCTTGGTGACACAATGATTAAGCTCATTTGAGGATTGACTTGCTAGATGTTGCATGCCAGGGATTTTCATGGATATGAGTCACCAGGAAATCTTGTAGTTACTGGGTCTGTGATTTGTCAATAATGAGTAAATGGCCTGGGACAAAAGAAGTCTTAAAGCTCATCCAGCTCTTTAGATTTAGATTTCAAACTGGTATTCATGGTCATTTTCCTGTCTTAGAAAAAACTATTTACCTGTTTCAAGTAATCAAGCTGAGAAGGTGTGGTGTTGTTTCTTCTTTTTATGTAATTTTTTTCTTCAAAGAACACCAACATTTGGAGCAGTTAATGTGTTGTGTGTTGACAGCCAATTACAGTCATATCTGTTGGATATCAGTGGTGGAAAGGGAATGAGTTTGGTTGCTCTCTGCCATTGGAAAGCAAATCACATCAAGAACATTTGTGTCCCTTGGCAGTACTTAACTACCAAGATGTACTGGGATGCCATAAGAAGAGAACAGTCTCATTTTGCAATTGTTACCAGATGATAAATTGTCTACACCTGGTGAGCTAACACAATCCTTTTTCTTCAAAACTACTGACCTAAGAACTGCACAATACCCATTGTGTAAGAAAGAGAACTGGAAGTTCACCAGCCCCCATGCCCTACCCACTCAGCCAGGTCAACTGGAGCATTGGGGTCTCCAGCCACTAGGGACCACCAGAGTGATCCCAATGACAGAAGAATGCATGTGTAAAGGGGAGAGAAAATATGTTAACGATTTCAGATAAATTATTATCATATTTATGATAATGGTCTGGGACAATCGATGAGTATGTATGTAGAATATATATATAAACAGAAACTTGCCTGTGCTCAGCATGCATGGATTTGGGAGGAGCTATTCCTCCATGCATCTGGCCAAATATAGAATGCCTGGTTCTTAATGCTACATTGTTGTTATGTATGTTTTTTATTTTACCAAATTTTACAATGAACAAGATATGTGAAAACCTAAAGTATAAAAGAAAAGACCTAGGATAAGAGATGTAATCTTATAGAAAGCCCCACTATCTACTGAATGTTGTTTGCTAATGGATGTTGTTGATAGAATGTTTTAAGGGACACCAGAGGCCCATTTCTAGCTTGCTAGGTTTTTTACAGATAGAATTGTGTGACTGTCCTGTCATACTCCTTGAAAACAAGGAGTGTCCAAAATATTTACTGCAAAAAAGATTCAACTGAAAGTAAGAAAGATGATTTTTTTGCTGCTATGGTACTCTCAGGTGTTTGAGAAATGCCTGGAAACAAGCAAGTTTTTCAGATCTTCCATTCCACATAGTGGATTTTTGAAGTCAGCCTGTGGGCAGCCTGTCTAAGGGCACCTAATGGCCTCCAGATAGCATAAGTCCATCTGTCACATACCAGACAGACTCAAGGAGAGCAGTCCTTGCCTGGGCTTGGGACTGCACTGACAGGTTTGTTGCCTGCATGCACAGCTGATTTATCCCTGAGAGTGTCCTTGCAGTACTCCTGAGGAGACAGCCCATAGATATTCACCATGTCCAAATCAGGACTTGTGCTGCTCCTTTACAGCTGAGGAGCTACACAGGCCTGATTTTGGTACTTGCAACTCAGAAAGCATAGGTTACATGCTCTCAGAGACAGAAGGAATTCCTGAGGCTATCATGCTATGAAATATCTACCACCACCTTTGTGCACTGGCTTTTCTCTTTATGTGAGAAGGGGCTTCAGGTATGTGGAATGATGGATATGTGCCATGGTGTTTTACCCTGGTTCTGAAGACCTTTTAAGCCTTCTGTTAAGTTCTTCATATTGGAGTCAGAATTGTTACCTTATCATACTTTCTCCTGTAAACACTGGCCATGTTTTGCTAACTGTCTTTCATTGTTTACATACTTCTAGGTGGGAGGAGAAAGATGATCGACAGTTGGCTGGACCAATGTGGGTTGAGAGGTGGAGTTCCATCCTCCAATCCACAGGCCAGATAGGAAACCTATAAAACTAAGATCTGTAAATAAACCGGTCTCTTTTCTTCCTGCTTCGCTCACCTGCGTGTGCTCGTGTGGTTCTTTCCGTGTCCACGGTGATAATGGTGTTCTTTGGGTTGAGCCATGCGCCTTTTGGAGTGGAGTCTATCCCAACCAGGGGTTTGTGTCCGTATATATCACTATATATCTCCCATGTATTTCTTTTTTAATAACAGATTATCAGAGAGGCCATTTGCTCTTCAGCTAAGTAAGAAATCTCCAAATGTCAGTGCATACATATTCTGAAAATTCCAGCATATGCAAAATGTCCTCCTTATCTTCTTCCCTGAATGGCTGCTAATCATATGAAGGGAGTAAACAATAAAATTTGGACGCAGCTCCCTGTCATCATTTAGTCATGACTGGCCCTTATGAAAAAAAGAAAAAAAACCCAACCAACTAACAACACAAAATGGGCACAGGTAACACAGTGGCAAAGATTGGACAATTTTAAGGAAAATTAAAAGAAGATGACAAATGGGACAGATGTTGGGTTTTCTCTGCCTCTGGAATGAAGGCATTTTTGTCATCTCATCAATAAAAACTTTTTAAGGGAGAAAAGAAAATCATCATGATACCAAGGACTGAAGGCCATAAGAGAAAATTCATAAATAGGTGAAACAATGATCTATGTGCAGATTTCCTGCCACCACTGATATTTTGCGTCTCTATAAACAAATATATATGACAGTATATAAATTAGGAGACAGTTACTACAAGTTGGTAAGTTAACTCTAAAAAAGTAGAATTATGTGGAAGGCCCTGTCTTCTCCCATGGAAACCTCAGCAGATTCTCACATTGCAGATATTGTAGAATGGAATCATAGCCCATGGACTATATTTAAAAAGGGAGGGAGGAGAAGATGTGCAAGGATTTATTGATAAAGCATAAACAAAATCCAGCCCTTCTGCCAAGGGCATCTGTAAGGTGTCCCATCACTGTGAACTGGCTTTGGCATCAGTTCCAGGAGCACCTCCATGCACCGGTGTACGGCAGTGAAGTTTTAAAGTTGTTCAAAACAGAGAGGAGCCCAGAGCCTTTCAAAATCCACCCACACACAAGCATTTTGATGGTGAATAAAGTTATCACAGTCTAGTTGTAATTGATGTGGTTAGAGCAAACCTCATTACTGAAGGGGGACTGGTGGCAGCAAAGCACCGTGTTGGGGTGCACAAGGGGTACCTGGGGAATGGACAGGCTGCTCAGAGTAGGCAGTAGGGACCATGGGAGGCTCTTCTCAAGCTGTGTGCTGCTGTGGGACTGACACACAGAAAGGTATCTCCCAATCACCAGTACTTCTGCTCTGTATGTTTGGATAGAAAGGCCTGTGTTTGGCAGCCCTACTCTGAAGGACTGCCTTTCTTTCAGTTACGAGGACCAGGGAATTCCTATTCTCCACTCACATCACTTAGGGATCTCCTCCGCTGACTGATGGCCCTACATGTGTGTGAAGGTGAATATATTATGTAATAAATTATATAGTTTGAGTGCAGTTGGGTCTGGAGCTCTGCATGTTCAGATTGAAGTCCTGCGGTAGGAGATGGTGAATGGAAAGTTTTATTTCATATCTTAAGAGATGACTTTTAAGCAAAGAGCCTAATAAGGATTGAACCCACAACCATGATCTTACTGACACCCTGCTCTAACCAACTGAGCCAGTCTCAGCTGCTCCTCAACATGATCCAGTCTCCAGCTATGCTACACAAGGGAAAAGTGCCCCAAAAACTGCTTTTAGCTTGTTTCCATCAAGTCTGCTTTCTTGTGTTAAATATTCACACTTTTTTGGATCAATGAAACATTTACACTATCTTTTGGCCTGACCTGTTGAAATTATTTTTCCCTCTGCAAAGTTTTGTGGCACCCTCTTCTTCCATGTTGTTGTGGAGAAGGTTCATGACCTCCTCATGAAAGTCTGACTTTCCTCATGTGTCATTTTTCTCTCTGCACAGTACTTTTTGTATTCTTCCTTCTTAGAGTAATCTATTGTAAGGTTTTTTTGAAACTTATAGTTTGTTCTATGTTTCTCTGTGATTGCTGTCTGTTCTAATAATACATTTCTGTGATAAGGACATGTAGCTGCTCAGCATTTTGGCACTGCGTTTCTTTAAAATCTATCACCGGAAGAGCAAACCACACAAGATATCATTCACATTCTCAGCAGGTAAGAATAGATTTAAAATTTCTTTTTGTACAATTGTTAAAGTACTGTTTACAATTCAGTACTTTGCGATTTTTTTTTTGTGGTTTTGTAGTGTTTCTTAGAGGGACTTGCTGACTGAAAGAAAAATAATAATATGATTATTGATTGAAATTATCAGTTGGTTTTGGTATCTTAAGATTATTGGATGTTACAAAGTCATAGAATTGCCACTTCACAGCTGGGAACCTGATATTTGTAAGGGACACAACCTTCCAGCTTGAGACTAACATTTGAACATACACAGGCTGAATTGGGCCAATAAAACAGCCCAGTTCTATACACTTTTGATTTAGAGGAAAATACACCACTGGATTGGTGCAGGTCTGGTTTTTCTATTTTACTTTGAATGACTTAAATAACTTGCAATAAAAAGACTATTTTTTCTGTGATTATTTTTAAGCTCTGCCTGTAATATGTATCAGAAAGATGCTAAAATACCTAAAGATCTCTAAGCAATTTTCATATTTCAAGCCAGTTAAAGCAATTTTAGATTCTCTACAGAAGATAAAGCTATAATAGATAAATATATATTATTGTATACAAAATGAGGCAAGTACATGTCTATTTCCTTCTTCTTTGACATGGAAGTGTCACAGTCATCATAATCAGACTTTATTTACAGAGCACTTGTAGACCAAGACAAGTGAATTTGTCTGGATGTACCTTTTTGTTGCATTCGTGAAAATTGGAAGTGCCTCAGCTTTGATTTGTATTTTGTATTACTTGTCAGTTTGTGAAGAAACATCTGTTTTATCTGTGTATTGCAGAAAGCCTTCAAAAGGACTATACTTCAGCTGCTTGTTGTGTCTATGATAAGAAAGCATATAAATATTTTCATTGTGCACTTTCATTTTAAAAAATACAGTATTACCATTTTAAAAAGTATAATACTACCATTTAAGTAATTCTGCATTTTTCCTTTTTGTTATGGAGATCAAAAAGTACCGTTGTTGCTAAAATTTTAATTTTCTTTCCTTTGTGTTCAATAGTCTCTAATTTTTACCAAGGAATTATTAAATCATTTACAGAAGTTGTCTACCAAAAGCTTCCGAGCTTTGTTATTTTATGTGGCTTCTATTTCATTCCTTACTGCCTATTCCATAAAAAGATTCTAGATGAATATATTTCCCAGCACTTAATTACCACCAGACATCAGATGTTTGGCTGATTCATAGACAAACTTAGAGCCTTCCTCACAGCTGTGATTTTTCAAGTAGGAACTAGCTTCCTGACTTCACTTCTTCCCTTTCGTGATCTGATTCTCTTTATGAGTAACGGCTTCATCTCTCTTCATTCTTATATGACTGCAAGATTTTTCACTGTAGGTAAGGCTGAGATTTACTTTTTTATATATATATTTATATATGTATTTATGTGCATATATTTTTTATATACACACTGAGAAATTTTAATAAGAATATATTATTGACTTGCATTCTCTATTTTTTTTACATTACTTTTCCTTTTAAGGTAGTGTGGTAAAAAAGTATAACAATCCTTATAAGTAACGATGGCAATATTTTTTCAGAGAATTTGTTTTAGCAAAGGGTACTGCTATTCTTTGCATGGTAACTCTTGAAAGAGCTGACAAGATAAAATTTTATAACAAACATGTAAAAACTGGCAATTTTTCAACTGTAAACTAGTTGAAACTAAACTAAACTTTTTCTAGTATTCTTTTCAAATGTTCAAAGTCGACATTTTTGTTGTTAGAAAAGTAAGTAAGCACTGTGTTCTCTCCAAAGGAAATCGGGAGTAAAATGGCTTTTGAAAAGATCGCTGCATGCATTGCAGGGTTGCATAATGTGTCCTCTGATCAGAGACCCTGATTATCTTTCAATAAAGAGCTTTCAAATAATCTGAGCTTTGATAATCTGCAAAGGGTAATTTGATCATCAGAAGAATATAGTGCTTCTACTAAATTTATATATGCAGTTCTGCAGAAAAGCAAGATATAAACTCTGGAGAACACAGTGAAAGTAACAGTAGCATACATTTATTCCACCCCACAGGACAAAAACGGATTGCATCCCTAAACCTCACAGGGTAATATCTAAACCTTGTTGCTTTAATGGCTGTCTTCATATCTTACTAGTTTTTACCTTATTGCTGTTGCTCAGGTTTCTCTCCTTCCTGTCAGACATTCAAGATTATTCCTAACAAGCTTATACAGGATTCCTGACAGTACTGTGTAGTTATCAATTTTTTTTAAATATCACTTTGCAGGAGGTTTGTTGGTTGGGGTTTGGCTTTTTGGTGATGGTTTGGGTTTTTTTAAGCAGCAACAGACTTTTCAGACTTCAGCTGAACCATGAGTTAATTACAATTATCATTGTTGATAAGTGAAATAGAGCATAGTTGGAACATCTCAGTCTTCTGTAGGCGGCATAAATGGCTTTTGGTCTGGTGATTTTCATATCCAGAAACTCCCACTTTAAATAAGGGGTGGAGTGCTTTATGGCAGCTTTGCATTTGTTGTAACAAGAAAAAGACACAAAGCTCTCTTCAACACACAGAATCAGCCATTTAAACACTAGCACTTTTCTTCCTTCATTCAAAGTATTTTTCCTTGTATTTTTCAAGCACAAAATAAATTAAGAACAATTGTGTGTCCAGTTCCCAAGGAGTCTCAGAGCTTCTTCCTTGAAGAGGTAGCTTAAACTAGACAAATCAAAAAAAAAGTTTCAGAGTCTTACTCTGTATATAAAAATATCTGGTATTCTCAGAGGCTTATGTTTTTCGCTTTATTCAAGCCAGCAACTGGCAAACCTCTGTGAGTTTTCTATCGGCTCGGTAAAGTTTGGTCCTGTCAGAATCTGATGAATGATTATCTGACATGTCTCCAAATTACATAGATATTCCTGACTCCTGTAGTCTTCCTCTTGTGCTCAACAGTCCTTCCCTGGAATAAATTCAGCATATCTCCCCCTCTTCTGTCCCTTCACCTATGTTCCCCCGCAACCAACACTTTAGGGTCTTCTGTGTCACACTGTCCCTTCCTGGAAGCATCATGTCTTCACACTGTCATTAGCTGACTTCCTTTCTCCTTTCAAAATTAAGGCCAGAATAATGTTCCCCCTGCTGCCCATGGAGATTTGCTTTGAGAATGCTGAAGTTTTAGCCAGGAGAATTGTGAGAATGGTGCTTTTTATGGGCCCCATCTGAAACAATGTTTTTCAAGGGTTTCAGAATTTCCGCACAAATGTTCAGAAAGGAATCAGAAAGCTGGATGTCAGGGACACATGTTATGGTAGCAGTAGTATTTTGCCCTTCCTACATTTTATATAAACACTCTTCCTCTAGTAGGATGTTTTTCATAACCAGATAAATTAAATCTTTATGACACAATAGGAGGTTTTACTTCATCCTTGTTATTTACTGTGTAACTCAGATGAGCTTCCCTTGGTAATATTTCTGATACCCTTTCTCCTCTGTCACTGCTGAAAAAAATATGTGTCTATTGATAGGCATCAGTCAAAAAAATTACTTTCTCCGACCTAAAATGGTAATAATTGGACATCGGTGGATTTGTGCACCTAGATGTGAAATCCAAATGTTAAATTAATGTATTAACAATGTTTATCATTTTATTACCCTGTAATTATGTCATACCTCCTGATTGTTTTTCTTTTCATCCCTGTCTATAAAAGGTAGTTGCCTGAACCTGTTGTGAATGTCTGCACTTCTAGTGTTAGTCCTAGTGATGTTTTGCCAGGTTCAGTGGAAGAAAAGGCAGTTGTAGGCGTGGAATTGTTATACAGTAGGATCTATCAGATGGTGAACTAGAGACAGCTGGAGACTTGATATGGCCCTGTAGCTATGTTTGGCATCTTTTTTTGCCAAAAGTCTTCGTGGAAGGGGTCATTAAATGCAGTCTTGAATAGTGGTGGTTGGGAAGTTACATCAAGGCTAAGCTGTGTGGTGTCAGGAAATTAACTGTTTGCAGTAACACAGGGAGAAGGGAATTGTAAGGGTCTTCTAAAATGCAGAGTCCTCTGAGCACTCTGTTGACTGACTTAATGCTGTTGTTCTCTTTCTGTTAGATTCTAGGGAAAAAAGACCCCTTTGTATGTATCTATATTTTTTCATCTTCCTGATCAAAACAACTCTGCAGAAGTCAGCATATTGGCTAATCACTGAAGCCTAAAATGAAACATTATCATTGATCGTAGCAAGGGACTCCTTCTGATATCTTGGTGACAACCGAGACTGGGCTTGGCTTTGTTCTCACCTGTGGTGCAATTGCTACTTCATTATAAAACTCGACTTCCATGTCATAGAAAACATTTTGTACTACATACTCCTTATTTCTTAATTTAAAATACCAACATGCATTTTAATTTTATTTTCTGACTGAAATTAGATATTGATAAATATTAAAATATAGGTTAATTACTGATTACATTGGATGAGAGTCAGTTCTGTTGATTTTGGACAGCAGTTTCTGCAATGAATGTTGCAAAGAGCTTCAGGAAAACAATCCCATTATCCACATGATTTCACAGAGGCAAGGAAGCATTTTGCCATTGCTAAATCTATCTGCTTCAACTGTCTATGGGATGGAAAATGGGAGAGATTTGGTACCCAAACAAATCAATGGTAATTTTTAGGAATACAAAGCACTGTTTTCTGCTGAAAATAAATGCAAGGTAGTTGGGTCAATGAAGTAACAGAGATGTTCCAAGCTGCAAGATTTTTAATGATTATTTGTAAGGAACACTTGGCTTTTGAATTCCACCTGATGGTCTCTGAAATGTTTATGGGTAAGTTTTATAACTCATGTTATATAGTTTATAAAAGATTTGCAAAGCATTGTTCCACCAGATACACTTGCCTTCAATGATGACAACTGCTTCCAAGTGGGTCATTTAACAGAGCTAGAAGGTAAACCTCTGAGTTCTAGTTAAAATAGCATGACCATCATGAAGCTGGAGGACACTTGGCTTTCTTGATTTTTGATTGAATATATTAGAAATTAGAAATTAGTAGTGGGAACTACAAGATAAAAATCCTCCTCTTCAGCTTCAGTTCACTTAAGGAAATTTTCAACACCTGGTTAAATTTTTCTACTAGTGCTCCTGAAACCTCATTATTATCAGCTGATTTCCATAGGGAGCCTATGGCTGTATTTAGTGGAAGATCCTGGCTTATTGCAGAACTGGAGAGAGTTTTAGCTAATAACTGGTCATCTGATATATTCCCATAAGCCGGAATTTGTGTTGCTTAACTGAAGGAGCTCCAGTTCAAGCTGTCTGTCAGTTTTGGCTTGTTGAAGATGAGAGAGGTCACTCTGCTGGTGACAGAACTGTCACCTCAAATTCTTAACCAACCAGTGCTTTTTTTCCTGATACCTTTCAGGAATTACCTGCTTGAAATTTAGGAATGTCAGAAATCAGATGCTGAGCATTGGGCGAAACTTCTGTTGAGTAATTTGACTATGAGTGTAGAGGGCTGGTTAGGAAGGATTGGTAAGCTGGTGCATAAACTGCATCAGGGGAGAGGTCACATTTTTTCCTTTTCTTTTACTCTGCGTTCCCCAGACAGTTCATTAGAGTCTCTCTAGCTAGGACAAAATGCAGAGAAATATTGAAATGGGTGTAGCTATTTGTTGTCCACAGAAGACTCAACTCTGACCTTCACACAAATGGCAGAGCTGCGCAGATCTTAGAGATGGAATTTCCATTGCTACCTGTAGGAAATTTGCCATTCATTTACCAGGAAAGAGAAGCCATCTGGGCCAGCATGTGAGATTGGTCTGTGTTGGTTCTGTTGACACTGAAGTTCCTAAAGAGGCACAACCATTATGATGGCAAACTGACACTTTGTTCGTGTACTGTTCGGGCTTGCCTGGATGAGTGATTCACTTGAAATGCTTTTTGCTTTGAGTCAATTGTATGGCTTTTGGCACTGAATGTTTAGCAGAGAGGTACATTTGCTGATTTTGAAGTCTTTTGAACGTGCAAGTAATGCATCAGCTTTTGGGGTCACAAACATAATCTTGGCTTGCTGTGATGGGGAAAATTTTGCACTGTCATCCTAGAGGTGTTCTTCATTCTTTGACCCTGTGTGTAATGACCTTGAGACCATGGTAGATTTAAACAGTAGATTTAAATGATGCTCAGGGCTGAGGTTCAGGAAGCTGCTGCCTTGGCACCTCTACTCTTCCTCTGACAATATTCCTGTCAGTAATGTGGAATTTCTTCTCTTTCCTCTCTTATAGATGTAACTCTTGGCGTCAGTTCCATCCACACATTTTGCATGGGAGTTATTGTGTTTGTTCCCATTGGACTACTCATGTATACTTAGAGAAATGCATGTGGTAAGGGCTCTGAGTCCCCGAAATTCTCTTATAAGGATGGCTACATTACCTTACCAGTCAGAAGAACTTGAGACCTGCCAAGCAGTGTGGCTGATGCACCAGTTCTAGATTTTCAAAGCACTGGATTTAGACAGGTTTCCTCCTAGAAAATTAAACAGATAAAAGAGAATAAACAGATTAAAGAGAATAACATGGTCAGACTTCACTACACAACTAGGGTACTATGGATTTTGGTTGATTCTTTGATCCACCTTCCAGTTGCCATGTTAAATACAATTTATGCTGAGCACTAATATGAGCGGTCTCCGTTTATTTCTTTGTTGTTTCAAAGTTCAGAATGATTGTTCAATTAGTATCTTGGTTTGCAGGACTGTATTCAGCCACTGTCAGACTTAACATATTAAGAGCAAGAAATGGATCTGTTAATTAAATATGAAGTGTATATGTAAAAGGGGGCAAAATTCTGGTCTTTTCTTTTTTCCAAAACCCAACGCCCAAATTTCATACAGATTTATGTATAACAATGAGTGAATGAAATACATATCATGAATTAAGGTGAATGAAATACATATCTGTAAACTCATTTAGCATGAGTTTATTGCAATCCAATTTTTTAAAATAATGTCATCTGCATCCCAGTTTCTCCATTTTAACAATCTTTCATAGCATCTTGCAGTGCAACCACTTTTGCAGTGTAACAAGCAAGAAAGAATCTGCCTTTCAACTCTTACACTCAAAATGTGATTCTAGGTCCTGAACTTTGAATTTATTTGCTCGTGAGATTTACTCATGCAGAAGTCTCGCTTGAATCTAGTAAATGTTTAGGCGGCTAAGGATTGTCCTCGTGCAATCAGATTTGCAGGACTAAAATTTTACTATGTCCCAGGTAAAAAAAAAATAACACAAAAACCAATGAACTTGTTTGAGACCAATTTGCCCTATAGAGAACGACTGGTTAAAATTGCTTCTCCATAAATGAAAAGATACCTCCATAGTCATTAACTAGTGTTTTAAAAAAGTATTTGGGGAGAGGTTGAAGAGGACAATAACCACTAAACAAAGCTATTAATATTTATTGAGAAATTATGACATACTTACATACATTACTTTTTGTTGTTTTAATCTTTAGATTGGAATGCTCAAAATAAAAAAAAAATAGAAATATTAATTTTTTAATTTCTTTGAATTGGTTTCACTGGCTTGATAAAACTCACATTTTAGACACCATGAACAAGAAGCATGTCTCCCTGTTAAATGTTAAAATACACAAGCACACTTTTTCCATGCATTTAGATCTTGAGCCAAAATTAACTGAAGCCTACATCAAGATTCACATTTTCTTTACTGGGTTTTTACAGATTTATCAGCAGAGAACATTTTTAGAAGTCTAGCAAATTATGTAAATGAAGCCCAAACTATGCTACTGTAACTGTAGCACAGCTTGGGCTTACTGTGTCCCCAGAAACTCCCCAAAAAAGTTTAAGCTGCAGAGACAGAAACATAAAGCTGAAAGTCTCTACAAGAGACTGTGCTTCTGTAAATTTGTGTTAAAAGCCTCCATGGCAGCTGATCGCACACTGCTTTGGAAAACTTATTTGACTGATTTCATACAGATTTTTTTGCGTTAATGAAGTCAATCTCTTCTTTCCCATCATGGAGAGCAACTGATCACTTCATTAAACACTTCTTTACATAATCTTCCATCTCTGTACTTTTATATCCAAGTTAAACATATCCACTCATCTCACTTTTTATTCTATAGGGTTTGTTTTTCCAGTCTGTTACCATTCATATTTTTGGAGTGCAGTGCAATTAATCTCTTTTCCAAGTCCAATACAAGAAAGGATACAGCACTAAATCTGTAATGAATATTAGAATAATTAGCTTCCAAGTCTGCTATATACCACTCCTCTGAATAACATCCCAGTATAGGTTTCTTTTTCTCATTCTTTCCAAGGATTCTATGCTGTACTACATCTCATTTTATACCTGCCATTTTTCCTGAGCAAGTGCTTATTGTATTAATGCATCAATTTCAACCAAATTTGACTGAAGAATGCATGAGGATCTGTAGTTCTTAAGAATTTTGTGAAAATTTCTGTCTGAACAGGCAACAGAGAGCTCAGCTACCGCCCTAGATAGACTCCTGACAGGCTAGGTGGTTCACATGTATGCCCTGTCCACTCTGTCGTTGCAATCCACATCTGGCTTCCTCTTCCTCTGGCATGAGAGGCAAAAAAGGGAGCAGAGAGAGAGGGATTTAACAAGCATGAGAGTATATTGCAAATATTTTTAGGGGAAGCAGACTTTAGGAAGAAATAGATGCAGGTGTTGATTTGGAAGAAGCTAAATACGAGTCAATATTTTCCTAGTTCCACCACTGACAGCAATTTAGAGAGTAGTTTCTGTTGTCTTATTTTGCATTTGAATTTGATCATTTGTTTGCTTGTTGTGCAAAGCTTTGATCTTCTGGCTAATTTTCAGATTGCCATAGACTATAATTCTTACATGATTTCCTTCAATTGTGCTCCTGGATTCCTGGTGTTTTATGCCTTCTTCCCAGGTGCAGTTTGCACTTTGAAGTATATACTCCCTCAAAAAAAAAAAAAAAAAAAATTGGGGTTATTACACGGGTAACTGAAATGCAGCATTTAGATGCACTTTATGAGAAGTTTCAGTTGCCGTACATTATAGGACTGAAAAGAAAAATGTTGCAAAAAAATCATCTTCCTCTACCCTCACTTTTTCCAGGAGGAAATCTGGACATCTTTTCAGCAGCCTGAGTTTATTTTGCCCATACTTTTACAAAATTTGTACTGAAATATTTAATGCACAGCATTCTTTGCTTACCCCAGAAGTCATGCTCAGTGCATGAAAACCCCTCTGAAATATGAATATGTTAGATCAGTCTGCTGAGACTTCTGTTGTCCTGAGGAGTGTAACCAACTGAGCAGAGATAGACTGACATTCTCACTGCTTTACCACGATCCCCTTTACCTCCGAGGTTACCTGTGCACTTGGAAGTGCCGATGAAGAGTTTCACTTTGTTGTCTGCAAATGACAGGTTACTTGGATAGAGAATTCCAGCCCGCAATCCTCAGTATTTCCAAAAGGGATGAGATAATTCAAGTGTCAACAGCAAAATAGACTATAAAGTCAACAGTTGTAATAATATCACAGTTTAGTTGATTAGCTTTGACATACATTAACTGCTGGTTCATGATACTTACATTCTTCCTCATTTCCACTCTTACCAATCTGATGCTGTACAGACAAATAATAATTCAGACAAACTACAACAAATAACAAAACTGCAACAAATGCCAAAAATTGACTAATTCCAGCTGTAAATATTAACTTGTGCAAATGCTGTACACAGCTGCAATATTGGCATTTACAATGCTTATGCAATATACCAGAGTAGACAAAAGGTGCACAGGTGTTCTATTCATGGCTTAATTTTGGAATGATAACAGAACATTTATCTGAATTTTGGTGATTTTTATTGTAGAAACTAAAATCATTTCCTTAAATATTGGCAGCTGAAGAGCAAAAGAATTTTTTTTTTTTTATTACTTGAAACAGTCCACTTTATTAAATTATGTGCTCAGTGTGGTATGAAAATAGTTGCACTTTTCATGTTCTTTTTAATGTCAAGGATAAATTTGAAGCTTGTTACATTGTTAAAGGTGAAGCTCCAGCTGTTTTTAACAGAGAAAGCATTAGTCTGAAAAAACAACTTTGAAGCCAGCTATCATTGCACATCCTATCTACCTTGAAAACAAAACTGGGAGTATGTGAATGGCCAAAGATATCCATCACCGAAAACTAGGTCTTCTACATGTGCAGTGTCACAATAATTTGCAGGATTTTCAGTTTACTTGTTAATTATGATGAATAAAAGAGGAAAAATATGTGATCACCAAAGACTCATGTAAGTCATCAAAAATCACAACAGATATTAATATTTTATAAGCAGAATGGGTATGCTGACCCTTGCTCCCAGGCCCAATTGCCCCTTATACAGGGAGTCACAAGGATGAGAATGTTTACCTAAGTACATGCACACTTGCATGCACATGTATGTACATATGTGTATGGATATTTCTTTCTAAATACCAATTTAAATGAAAGCACTAAAACCAGATTTATGGTAAGAGACTTCTTTATAAGGTATTATATTAGAATTTTTTTTGAATGAGGAAAGGAGAGGAAGCCAGTATATTTCTCTGCTTCTCTGTGTGTACCAAACACAGAAATATGCACATGAAAGCATATGTGTTTATATATAAACATACACAAAATAGAAAAAAGTAAAGGCTTGACTGTAAAGCTAAAAGTCTGAAAGCAGATGTGTCTTTTCCTTGAAATGAGACTTTGTGGGCTGTAAAACCACTTTTTGCCATTTTTGAGTCGTCCCATGTCATAATGTTGGAAAGATTAGATTAGCTTGTTGTCTTTCCCCCTGGTTCTTGAGCCTTACACAGTGCTGAGAAGTACTTTACAAAGAAAAAGACAGCATGTAAATCTTCAGTGAAATGGATAGACTCTAGAGCGGCAGAAGGAACTGTAGCTTGAACAGAATGATCTTCAGGGGCAGACTGTGGCTGTGTGGGACCCTCCTCACTGATGACTGGTACAGCTCTTGTGTAAAGTTACTGTTCTGCATGTCTCAGAGCCACCATGGGCTGTTGGGTTTGGACAAGCGATATCCAAGATATTAAATTGCTCTTGCAAGTCTTTGGAAGTCTAGTTCTGTTCCCAGACACTTTTTGATTCTGGTCCACATTTTGTGTCCCAAAGAGCTGTAGGATCAAGCTTGTGTTTTTTACCCACTTGCAGGTTATGGTGTTTTCTCTGAAGTGTCACAGCTGTTCCTATTTAGTTTCTTCCATTTATGCCAATACTCTTACAAACTTAATGTATTTGAAAGAGATAATTTTTCTTATCCCAACTTCAGGGCTTTGAGTTCTGGAAGAAGTTCATTTAGATAGTGGGGTTTTTTTGGGTTTTTTTTCTAATTAGTTAGTTAGTTATTGTTTTATTCTGTATAAAGGATTTTTGTATAAAAAATTTATACAAATTTTTCTGTATAAAGGATTCAAAATCACACACAACAATACAGAACTGTGAATACTCTTATGGAGGACATCAAAGGCTTGGCAAAAAATAAATCATCTAATTCTTTCCTGGCATATTTGGCATATTTTTCCATTTGTGCTTTAGGTCTTCCTTATTTCTCCAGTTCCCAATATCAAAAGTATCACATTTATTATTTTACATGCTCTGTTGTACTGAAAGAGAGTGTTTGGTTTCTCTTTAGGTCTGTTGAAAAATCCCTGGGTATTTTTCGGGTTGACAGATCTCCGTAATTGTCTGTAAGGCTATGTAACACTGCAATTGAACTTCATATTCCTGCTTTAATTTATAACATTTTAGGACATATTCCTTCTCACCTAACAACTAGGCACATGGTAAACAAGGTAGTAATTTTATTTTTTAAAAAATCAAAAGAGAGATAATTGCAATGTATCTGTCTACCATCCCTTTAAACTAAAAACAGGTTGCTTGGATTAGTAAGAATGGCTCACGAGAGCCTACTGATACTTAAAAAAACCTGACATTACATTTAACCTTATTTATAACAGACATTATTAACAGATATTTCAGAAATATTTCAGATTACTATGGGATCCTTTATAAAAGCATTCATGGTATATAATGTCTGGGACTGTGTTACGCTAGGTTCCATAACTTGCTTAAGCCTTTTTCTTACCTCCTGTTTATAAATTATTGGTGGGGTGAGATACGAAAATCTCCACAAAATATCTGGCCTTGCTTGGGAAGCTTGCTCATACTTTCTCAGTACTGTGTGAGTGTGAATATACCGTGGCTTATCCACAGTATCGTGTTTACATTGACCACTGTGGCATCACCAGCTGCTTTCATTTTTTCAGTGAAATATCATGGAACCTTGAAATACGCTTTCTTTAATAAATAACTTTCATCATGTGTGGTTGTTCTCTCACACGGCTTTTGAAAATTTCTTTACAAATGGATAAGTTTCTCTTTCTCAATTATTACCTTTTTTATTTGGCATTGAAATAATTTTTATATGAGGGGGTGGGTGTACTGACTGTATTGTTGTCATGACCTTTTTTGGGACAGAACAAAACCAACATAAAGCAAATTTTAAAAAATTAAATGGAAAAGGTTGTGAGCTACATATTTGTATGTCTGCTTGGGGAAAAAAACAAAGAGGATTATTTTAGTCATTCTTAAAAGCATAAATCAGGAGGAACATTACAGAAAAGCTGAGTTTTGACATGTGAAGTGTGAGCCCCAGAAATCACTCTTTTGTTTTAGGCAATGTAAAGAAAATAATGCTTAATTTCTGAAGAAAAACACTTAGAGGATTGTACTTTATCTCTGAGTTCTCAGCTAGCATCCTGCTATCCAAATCAGTTGAGAGATTTTGCAAAACAATCAATAACATGACATGAAAACAGGTTTTGTAAGTAGGAGTGCACAACTTTTAAATAATGTTTATTAGTAAACAGTAAGAGAAACACAGGCAAATATCAATTCTGTTTGAATTCAGAAGGGTTTCTGATTGTCAGTCAATACATAATAAGCTCAGGCCCTTTGTAGCCTGATGCTTTGATGCTGCATAGACTTGGTTTTGAGGCTGTTTCTACAAACTAATTAAAAATCAGAAAAACAAACTTCCTTACAGTTAGGTAAAATGTGCTGTATATACTTGTTCTAAAACAGCAACAAATGCATTAGAATTACATAGCTATCTTGCTATTCTGAAAATAAATAAATTTCTGTATTGTTTCAGATTTTTGCACTGGTTTCTGGAAGGAGCAATTTATAGTATTCATTTGCCCAGGCATGCATGCACAAAGTGATTTTCCACAAGCCAAAGAATTCTGTCTTCTCCCTTATGAGTGAAAGTGCTTTGCCCTCACTAGGAAAAGAAAAAATTTCATGTACTCTGAAATTTCATGCATCAGAATTTTTCAGGACCAAGACAACTATCTTTGCAGATTTTCTGCAAACCTCAAAACCCAAAAAAACCCCAAACCTTTGCATTCAAACTTACATGTTAATCATTACTCAAAAGAAAATAAAGTTGTAGAGAACTGATTTTTAAAAAGTCAGAATCAGCTAAAAAGAGCTTTTAGGGTTTATTAAGTAGGGTTCTACCAAACTATGCATTCTGGAAAATTAAAAAATAGAGGGCTCTGCTGTACAGTGGTGGTGACTGAAAGCAAGGGCATTTTTGTTTGTATATTACTCATTTTATTAAATTAATCAAATACATAAATCTATTAATATTATCAATATTTATTCTTAATTTTTTATACATAAATTTTGGTAAATCACAATAGCATTGAGGTTAAGACATTGAACACATGTGAGCAAATTTAGGAATCTTGATTTTGGTAGTAGGGAGATAATTTGTACTGTCATACCTCAGTCCAGTAATACATTGAAGCACCTTTGCTCTAAGCCAAGCTGTCTGCAGCAGTTGCCCATTTGTTTGGGTCTGTAGCTTTTACTGGTCCTTCCTTAAAACTATTTGCAGCTGCTCATCACAAAGCATTGTGCTCTAATATGAACAAGGGCTTCCAGGATTTCTTAAACTCTTTTTGGGTGAACACTGCCAACAAGAATAAAATTTTCACTGAAGATGGTTGGAGAAAAACTTGATAATCACCGTAGGTTTTGAAATACTCAATAGCCACTAGGTTCTCATGTAACGACACACCTATGGTAAAAAATCCTATTAAAAGCTATTCAGTAGTAATCCAGAAAATTAAATCTAAAGACATCAATTTATTGTCTAGTTCCCAAGGCACTCACAACAAGTTAAAAAAAATATATAATTAAAAACATAACATGATGGATTTTTGTCTTTTCTCCATTTTTCTCTCTCCCTGGTCACAGGCAACAGATGGCCACAGGAGGCATCCTGAGAGCTTGTCCCTGATCATGTATCAGATGGCCTCAGCTGATAGGCCAAATGAAGTAGTGGACATTCTCCAGCATGCTTGGCAGCCTAGCTTGGAGATCACTGCTCACAGAAGAAGGGAACCTGCCAGCTTTCACAGATCTGTACTTGCAAGAGGAGACCTAGACCTGTGAGGCAGCACCCTGCCATGGAGCTCCTGGCTGACACCCACATACTGTGAGTAATCCTCCAGTGGGGGAGGCATTCCAGCTGAAGGGAGCCATTTCCCATTCCTCAAGCCCCTAGAAAAAAACCCAAATGAGCAGCTGTTTCCGTAGGCACACGGGGCTCTCAAGACCTGTTCTTTGGAGGATTTTGAGGAACACTGGTATCACATCTGCTTAGGTAGAATGGGAGAACTTCCTCTCATGTGAAGGAGTCAGGATTGCAGATCTCCTGGCCACTCCTAGCTTTTCAGACCCTCCACTGATTTCCAGCCCCAGCAGGGTGTAAAATGTATGTGCCCATTCCTCCTTGGCACCAGGCTGACAGCACACAAGTGTAAACAGCTATGCCAAGTCCAAGAAGCTGGGAAAACCAGGTTTCTCACCAATGTCCCCTTGGTGGTCCACGGGCAAGAACAACGGCAGGCTCAGCAGTGGTCACAGTGTCCCCACATCACGCATAGTCAAGCCCAACACCCTAAAGGCACATAAGGCAAACCTCAGGGCGCTGGGCTCCAAAGGTGAGCAAGCAGTTCAGCTGTGCCAGCACTCATCCTTACGCCTGCAAGCAAAACTCTTTTTCCACATATTCTTTATTCCATTGCCAGTCCTCTGAATCACTATGTCCTTCCCTGTTTCCCTCTTGAATGCACACCTAGCTTGCATATGTTTTTTAAAAGATGAAAAAAGCCCAAAGTTTTTGGCCTACATTCCTGCTTTTGCCATCTTCATTGGGCAAGGCACACAGTGCAGCAGTAAGAAAAATGTGGGTTTTTTTCCTTGATCTTTATGCTAATAATTTGATAATAAACAGCAGAAATAATTTCAAAATACCAGGAAAGCGGTTAAAAGAAAAAAACAAACTTGACAGGTAATAAATAATTTAACACCTCACCCTAACGCAACCTGCAGTGTCTTTCAGTCACGTTATGGATGTACACTCATCAGTTTTTGTGGTGCTTTGCATAAATTTCATTAGTATGAACAGAGTAATGTTAAACACACACATAGACACAATTTTCTGGCTCTTCAGTTCATTATGAAATACTTTACCTCTGGGCAGATGACTAATATGCTATTAAATTTCTCTATCCTTGAGTTGTGTCATAGCCAAAAAAAGGGTGCAGTCACTCATAATCTTTATTAAACAAGCTGAATACACCCACTCAGGGAAAATGCTGTTGTATGACTTTAATGTGTCCTGCAGCAGCATTAACATGCTTTTAGGTCATTCAGCTCCGTGTTGTGGAGCTACAATAATAAATCCATGGTGAAAACTGGGGGAAATTCCCTGCCTGTTCTGAGTAGTTAGGGAGGCATTACCCAGAAGGTTTAAATTCCTGCTTAGCAGAAGGAAATATTTGCCTCATGTTATATTGTGAACTGTACAGTCCAGTACAGATGAGAGTTGTACACTGTTGTAACAAGGCAGTTGCTTTTATTTAGGAATAAAAAAGAGGGTTACACAGCTGTACTCCAATGCTAGCCAAATTTCCACAATCCCTATTCAGAGACCCTCTCTGCCAAGGATCCTCATAAAACTTTCCTTATTTTCCTGGATTGATGGTTTCCGATATGAAAACCAGAATAATCGAATTGCTTTTGCTGCTTCCACTTGCAGTGGATTGATGTGAGCCTGGTCTGCACAGGCTGGCCTGGCCACTCTCCAGCATACTGGGGCTGTGCCTGGAACTGGGGAGTTTGATTGATACTGAGGTGTCGAGGTGCTGCAGCACTGCAGCTAATTCCCCTTATGCTGATACATAAGGGAGGGATAAAACCCATGGTTTTTAGTTTTTAGTTTTTAGTTCAGTTTTTAGTGCAGCAGGTCACTGCTGCAAACTGTGGAGTTTATGTATCTGGGGATACAGTGAACTCTAGCAAACCATTTGTGTGGAGCAATATAATTCTGAAGAAATTTTTAGTTTCATCTCTTTTGTGAAACAGGTCTGTTCAAAATTGTAATCTTCTTATGGATTAATCTTTAGCAGAATAGACCTTAAACTTGAATTGTTTCTTATTGATTTTATTATTGATTCTGTTGAGAACTAGACATGAATTCCTGTGTTTTTGTTTTTTAAACTGTGGGAAAGCATGCAACTGCTATAAATCATACATAGGAAATCTAAATGGCTTATATAACACTAAAAAAAAAAAAAAAGTCACAAAACCTTTTGTGAATATATTTAGGCCAGAACCAGTCTATTTTCAGGGTGGAATAGAAAACACTTTACCAGCCATTAAAATGTCTCTATATATATTAGCTGGATGAAGTTAGTAATTTCAACTGGAAAAGAGTTTTATCTGGTAACTTGCAATGAAGGAATTTCCTTGTCACTGTAACTTCTTTGTCTACTCTTAGAGCTAGTCCTATTAAATGTTGCATGAATGATTCAAAGGCATTTAGAAGAACAACAAAAATCTATTTGCCCATACAGGAAATTCAGGATTTGTTCCAGTAGTAGCTTGCAGTGACAACACTGGAAATTAATTTGCTTATGAACACACTCGATTCATGTATTGTTATGAATGAAGAATCATCTAGTTTTCTTGTATTTAGGGATATATTTTTGCTTGGGAAAGGAAAATATTTTAAGTTGAAAAAGTGGAATTCAGAAAGTTATTTCTATTCTTTGTAGGTTTTTTTTTTTGTTCTGGTTTCAAAACGTGTACTTATTGAAATGAACTTTGAATATTTTATTTGGTAATTAAGAGGTTCATTGTCCTCTCATTGGAGCATATTCTATGGATAAAGCTGTAAATTCTATGAGTTTTTGTAAATCCTAGTTGTTCTAATAATGCAAATAATATAATATGCAGACTCCTGTGATTCTAAGAAATGTCTATTGCAGTGAAAGAACAATATGGAAGCTAAATTTTAACTGTTTTCAAGAAAGAAAAAGCAAAATTCTCTTAAATTCATCAGTAAGAACTCCTTCCTTTCTCCATCCTTATTGGTACATTGGATTACTGTAGAAAGCACCTGAATTGATGAAACACAGGAACGTGAATATGAACAGCAGCAACAAAGGAACAGCTATCACGATGATAATGGACCAAGGGCGTTGTTAAAAATTGCTCTTCAAGATGCACATTTATTGTGAATGCCTTGGTTTTATGACTTTTATCCTTGGCCTTACAGTGATTTGTGAAAAAAAAACTTAATTTTCTGTGTAGCAATGTTTCTCATCTCATTTCTTGGACATAAATTGCCTAAGGTTGATCTTTAAAGAACCTTTAAAGTGTCTAAATGCTAAATGGGGGAGATAAAGAAATATGACTGTGACTAGAATTCTACTAAGATAAAGAATAGATTGCCAAAACTACTCTACTAATGAAAGGCAAAACCACCATCTTTATCTCATTATGACTGTCACAACAGTAAAAGTTCATACCCAGTAACTACTTTAATTTATTTTTTTGTTTTTCTGTAACTTGCAATTTCATTCAAAACAGATGCAATCAAAACCAAACCAAACAAAAAACCCAACCAACCAACCAAACAAAAACCACCCCAACCAAAAAACAAAACACAAAACCCCAAAGGAAATAAAACAACAACAACAACCAACTAGAAAGACCCCCACCCAAACACTGTGTGAATCAAAACAACGTAAATATTTCAAATCCTTCTTTGTGAAAATCACCTGGTCTTAAGGGTTGTTAGTAAACCTAAGTGATTAAAAATTAGGGTTCTATGAATAAATGTTATTTCTTAATGTCAGGCTAAAGACAAAGTCAAGAGTGCAGCCATACAGTTGTACAATTCTTATTAAAGTAGCAAACCAGCAACTCATAACCACATTAGAAAAAAGATGAATAATTTAGATGTCAAGCTGACACATACTGGACTAGCTTCCTTACCTCTTAAAATTCATAAGTCTATACAGGTCTTTTAGTATGATTCAGATCTCATAATTTAATGAAACAAACTTCTTCAGAGGCATTCATTAAACAACAATTCTGATAGAGAGATAATTAAGAATGACGAATTGAAGACCTACTTTCTTTTCCTCTATCATTCTGTGAAATGTTCTACAAAGGTGTAATTTGCTAATTAAATCATGTGATCCAAATCAATGTTTCAGGCATGTAATTGCTTGGTGTTTTGCTCTTCTTGAAGAAATCATGGAAATTTCCATGAGAATTGAGGATGTACCTGCCTTTTATTACTTTTTAAAACTATATTCTAATTAAAGATGTTGATAACGTCTTTTTCTCTACTGTGTTAAAAAGGAATGGACTAAAAGCAGGAAGACTTAGAATTTGGAGTATATTGAGATTGGGTGTTCTTAAGGTTCTGTATTTGCAAGAATCTTTCAGGAGTAAGCTGGTCTTCACTTTAAGTACAGTACAAATTACTTAACTACACTCTCTTTTCTGTCCCTGATACAGGAAGGGCAAAAACACATATTCTGCATGAAGGGAGTATTTCTGCAATTTTACACAACTACTTAAATTTTGTTTTCCTCCCCTTTTGTCCTTGTTTTTATGTGCAAAATAATGTCTTAAAAATTAATGAAGACTCAGTTTAAAGCTTTTTGCTTTTTGCTTCCTGATGCAGATAATTTCTGCAACCATGTCAAGAATGAAGTATTATTTTGTATTTCATGCTTCTGTGAACGAGGTGGCTACTGTCTATCTTTGAGAAGCTCCATCATCCAAATGTGAATTGATAACTTGGTTTGTTAAAAAAATACAGAATGTATTTATCATCTTTTCATAGATCGATAGAATTTATCCTTCAAAACTGAAAATAAGGCTGAGTGCAGTGTATAATTCTTAATGATAAGGGAAATTACAAACTAGAAATCATCCATTCCAGTAAAAAAATCCCATCATCTGATTTTTCTAACAGATTTTAAGACATATACTTAAAGTTTCTGGTTTATTCAAGAAGAGTTTCTAGTTTTCTCAAGGACAGACCCAGACTTCTTGTATAAGTTTCCTGCAGTCAATTCACTGCTTTTCTGTTTGTTTTGTTTGTTGGTTTTTTTTCCATGTTTCTAACATTATTGTCATTACAGAAATCTGACAGGTCTAATGTGACATGTCTTTATGTCCCTTTAGCATTGGGATATTAATAAGAATGTGAAAAATAATTTGACCTACATGTAACTAAAGCTGAATCTTTATTACAGAAATTTTTTACAAAATGCCCAAATGCAAAGCATTTCTCTGGCTGCTGGTTCCTACCATCCTGTTTCCCAGCTGGCAAACAGAAAACCCAAGAATGAGTGGCACAAAGACTGTAGTTCCTCTGCTTTCTCAGAAACTTTATTTTAGTGCCTTATATTAATACTTGGTTTTTCTGATTTGTGATTGACTATTTGTACACTCTATTATTTTCAGAAATTGCTTGGATAGACACAGTCTGAGATTAGCACATCCTTAGAAATGTGACTAGCCATTCATTTGTAGTTATTTAGCTTCGGTTGTTAGCAGTGAGTTAACCATTTCCTAGCAGGGGGACTTCAGTTCTGTGTGAGGAGGGTTCTGTGGATTTTCCAGATTTCAGAAAAGTTTTCTGGAGATAATACTGCCATGGGCTGCAGATATTCAAGGTGGACAGATCTTCAACCTTGCAGCAGTTTGGTTGCCATGCTGATTTTCACATGCTGCCCTATAACTCAGAGACATTTAGCACCTACCCATCAAACTTTGCTTGGCCAGAGTTATTAATCCTTGTCTGGACAGTAGTTAAAATCACCATCATCATACCTGTGTTTTTGTGTACTGAAGCTGCTCTTCTCTAACTGCTCTAACATGTCTTGGTGGCATCAGTGATTACTTTGGAAGTAATGGAATAACAATGCCTGGATATGCCTCTCCTCCATGCCTGTTCTCCTGGCAGTTTTTGTGTGTGGTTGTCAAGCTGAATTAAGCATACCCTAGGACAGTGTATTAGACTAGAAACCCTTGAAACTGTAATATCTTCCAATAGACATTCTGACTTCTTTACAGGTTTGCATTTTCTTTATGCTTCTTAGCTAGAGGTAAAGGACATAGAGAAAAACTAACTGACTTCATATCTCAGTGTCTCCATTACTCCTATAAGAGAGGCGACATGAAGACACAGAAATATATTACTATCACAAAAAATCCCAAGATCTTTGAGTCACAACAGAATGATGAGTATACGTAGCCTCTGCATAGGATAAACCACTTAAGTAGCCGTTTGTAAAAGATTCTTACTGAAAGTGTTTAAGAAATGTCCTGTGCCCTGAAAATATCTATCACAACTATCTCTGAAATTTCTGGGGTTAATATGAAGGTGGCAAGTGTAAGGATATCAAGCCATCTCATGTTTTGTGTGAACAGTGATAAACTCCTAAGTACAACTGGAGCACAACCTTTATTAGACGTGACCTGAACAGACTTGTTCTTCTATTGTAGCTCAAGATTAAAGCATTTGTTGCAACATTTTTTTAAGTAATCCTCTCTCTGGCTGACTCATAACAGCTGTTAAATAACTAGATATTAGCTTAAAATGAACTGAACCTATAAATTTAGAAGTGATATAATAACCAACCCCTTTAAACATAGCAAAATGCTTCTGTCATCATTTGAATGCTTTATGCTGACCTCACTGAATGCATCTGATTGAACTGATCTAATACCATATTTGACAGAAGATGGTAACAATTGTAATTATGTATTTCTGCTGCATTATGGAGGAGGGCAGACACCACATAGGAGTGAGAGGCACCGTGTAGTGGGAGACAGAAAAGTTGACATAATGTTTTTGAAATGTCTAAAAGATTGTTTGGAGTTTGTTTGCCGAGTGTTTCAATGGCATCACATGCAAAAACTACACATGGTCTGTTTTTCCTTATATTCTTTACCCCCATTTCCAGTTATCTGGTAGTCTCTACTCACAGGATTGTCCATGTTATCATAGCTTTGTTATGAGCATAGTGGTGATAATATTCACCTTTTTTTTCTGCCTTCTTAGAGGTTCTTATTTGTCAGAAACTTCTTAACAGTAATTCTACCTGGTACTCCTGCAGTATCTCATTCTCTCTTGACCATAGTACCTCAGAAGTGTTGACCTTTTCTGATGGGAGAGGCTGACACCTAGAGAAGTAAATGACTTATGTAGGGCAGATTCAGTCTTTTTATTCATAGCCCCCTCCTAACATACATGACAAGGCATCCTCAAGCTCTTTTTTTCCCGCAATGAAGAGACAACATGCATATAAAGGCTTTTATTAAAAAAAAAAAAAAAAAGAGAGAGAGAAGAAGAACCTATGTAAAAACTCAACCAGATGAAAAAGAAAAGCTTTTTTTTTTCTCTTGCTGACAAAAGTAACTTGCTTCCTTTTCACATATTCTCTTGGTTCAGTTTGCACTGGTCCTAAGGTTTCCTTTAACCTTTGCAGTATTATTTGAAAATATATTGTCTACTGTTGGAATTAAACCAAGGAAATGAGAGGTGTTTTTCTATGTGGACAGGTTTCATGGAGACTGAAGTAAAATCACAGTTTTAAAGATCACATTCCTGAAACCTTTTAAAAAGACACTCAGCTTTAAGGCTATGTGAAGTGCCTTAGGACTTGAAGGTTAATGATTTGAGTAATGTGTTGCCTTAGTGCAGACCTGAATTCATAAGATAATAATTCATACCCAGAAGGTTCGTTCTTCCCACAGTAAAGATGAGACCACTAGTGTTTGTGGACCCCAATAGTTTCAGGACATTTCCTTCTGTTTTGATCTACATTTGTATTGTTGGGAAATCTAAGACTGTTTACTTACACTGTACTCTGTGCAAGCATGGAGTGAACTAGCTTTTTTGAGACCTTATAGAGCACAACAAGGCAGTGACACAGATGTATCTGTCAGGATACTAATGTGAGCCAGCTGATAGCAAATCTCACTGTGATTTGTTGTTCTCCTCTGAGTATAAGGGACAATCAGAGAGAAAGCTCAAAGATATTCACCTGAAAATGAGGTGGAGGAAATTCTGTGAAGGACTGTGCAGTATCAATCACCTTATCATAACAGAAGAGACGGGTATGTGAAGAACCTTGACAGTGACAAGAAGTTACCTATATTTGGTAAGAAGGACGAGGAAAGAAAGAAGTGGTATGGTGTTACAAAAACTGAAGTCATCTAAGCTGCAATATAAGAAAGTAATATTTTGTAGCAGCAAAGCAGGAATGGAAAGGGCTGATCTAAACTCCTGCTTGCCAGACTGAGTCACAGATAATAATGTTGTGATGAATGGGTTGGATTTTAAGAGCTGAAGAAATCAAATTTGTTTAGAATAGCCACATCCCTGAGAAAGAGAAAGAGAAAACAGACAATGAGATGATCAATTCAATATTACAGATTGAGAATCTGTAAGGCAGGTAAGCATAAAGAAAGGAAAGTAGGGAAAGTCTGCCAAAATAGAGGGATGGCTCAAAACCTCCTGAAGAGATGTGAGAGAGACAGGACAAAACTTCATTTTTGAGAACAAAATTGACCTACCATAGTCTGTGGCTGCCTTATTTCTCTCATGTAACCTTATCTTTTTGTAACTTTGAGGATTAAACAGGAATATCTCATACAACATTAGAAAAAAAAATTACAGACCTCTATCAGGTCAAGTGAATTTAAAAACCTCTATCAGCTATCAGACATAGTAATGTTTTTACTCATTGAAGAGGGTGTGAAGTAACCCAGTAAAAGTATCCAGTGATGACAAGTGTCAGATGCTCAGCTCAGTGTCAGGGGAAAATTAACCTGAATATTACTGGAAGCAAAACCACTTAACAAAAGACATGGTCAAAATGGTAGTGGGATGGAGAATTACATTCTGTCCTGGTCACAGGAGGCCATGCCTGCACAGCAATGGATAACCTCACAGGAATACTGCAGCTCTATGATCTCCCCTTCCGCTTATCTTAACCTCCTATTTTAGGAGGCACACAGGAACTGCTTCTGTAAACATAGCCTGGTTTCCCTCAGGAAACTGAACTGAAACCACACTGTTTCAACTGTAACAATGGTGTTAGTTCCTCTCTTTTCCCATTCCTTAGTAACCTGTCACAAAATCCGAGTCAATGCAGCTAAGTTCAGAGATGTGTTTCACACAGACAGAGGAAAGAGGTTGACAGTGAGGCTGCAGAGAAGACCAGAGCTGTGCATGTAATGCCCGAGACCTTCTGAACATTCACTGTCCTCTGCCCAAGCTGAGAACAGGGCTTCCATCAGATCTAGGGGTTTCCCCTCCTGGAAGAGGATGTGATGTTATGGGAAGGGGCAAAAGGGATGTCGCACACTGCCCCACATAAAACTGACTTTTATTAACTGCTTCTCACAGGGCAATTGCTGCACACCTGCAGTTTTACAGCTCAGGGTTAGGATCTCCAGGGGGCTTGGGCTCTGCTTCAGGGCTAGGAACAGCTCAGTGTCTATCCGTGGGTTCTTCAGTTAGCTGTCAAAAAAAAAATAGCCACACAGAATGTCATCCAAGGGCTTCTGGAAGAGGAGGAACAGTTTTCTCACAGACTTAAGTCTTCTCATCTTTCAACCTCTCCCTCCGTACACCTTTAAGTTCTGCCAAGTGTTCTATCGTAAACAGATACACATTTTTGTCCCACACTTAATTCCTGTCATCAACTTCGTGTTTTCTGCAATCACCATGCTGTTGAAATCACTAGGAAAATGTACAAATATACAAGAAATTTTTGCAGTTAGACACGCATCAGGTTGGCTTACAAACAAATGCTTGGAAAGGGGAAATTTTCAGCCTATTAGTGCCTCCCATTTTTGTTCTGTGTAGCAGCTGTGCTCATGTCAATGACATGAGCACAGCTGCTACACAGAGCAAAAATGGAGGGCACTAATAGGCTGAATGTGGCTTTGGAAGATAGAATATTTCTAGATTACTGGCAACAGAAACAGAGGAAGGACTGCCTCATAAGTCTCAGCCAAGCTCCAAGATGATCACTGCTCCTTTGATTCAGAAAGTGGTGGTGGCTTTTGCTCTCCCCTCCTCCCTCCAGTTGGAGAATTCAGCTTTTTTACCTCAGTCAAAAATCCATGGGAAAATAGATACCATTTTTTAAAAATTTAAACATGATTATTGATCAAATTCACACAGATTTTAAAGGTCAGCACTACATCCAGTGTCCCTCCTCAAAGCCATGCCCCCTCCACAGTCACTAAATTGCATCTTGTACCTGTTTTTCAATAGACACATACTGATACACAGCTGGTGATGAGAAAGGTAAACAAAGAGAGGCAGAAGCAATGTGAGCCCATAAATGAGCTTGTGATGAAGGCAAAGGGTAGTAGTTGTTCTTCAGAACAGAAAATCTAATACTTCTCTTTCTTCTTCAGGAAGGTCTTTCTCTCAAGAGAGCCCGTAAACACTGGCAGACAAAAAGGCAGGGGAGGAGTAAGTCACAAGCTGAAGAAGTCAGATGATATAAGCAGAGCTTTTAGTAGACAGTAAAACACAGCACAGGCTGCATACCTGTAGCATGTACAGCTCCCAGAAGGGCTTGTAGCCCTTTCTCTCTACCAAGATAATGTTAAGAGGTCCAGTACTAGAGAACAAGAAAAGGAAAGCAATATACTTCAATTCCTGCCTCATGCCCTAAGCTATGCCATGGGTGAGACATGGGTTACTGGGGAATAGGTGGTTTAGACGAAAAAATTCCTGTAGGTGTGTGTCATGGTTTGATATTGGCCAAATGTCAGGCACCCATGAAAGTGGTTCGCTCATACTCTTCTGCTACAGTTATACAGAGGAGAGGGAAAAAAAAAACAATGAAGGACTCATGCGTTGAGATAAGGACTAGGAGAAAAAAACACTAAGAGCAAAACAGGTTCAAATTTAAGGGTATAAGGTAAATGTATTTTTAATATAATCAGAGGAGAATAATGAGAAGTAAAAGGGGCTTTTAAAACACCTTTCCCCTTCACCCCTACACCTCCCTCCTTCCCACCAAAAGCACAAGGAGACAGGGCGTGGAGGTTTTGGTCAGTTCAGTACTTGAGATCTTCTGTTTGCTCAATGAGAGGAGTCTTTTCTCTGCTATGCTGTGGGGTCCCTTCCATGGACAAACAGTCATCCCAAAACTGTTGTGCCACGGGTCACTCATCCACAGGGTGCAGTCTTTTAAGGATAAGTAACTTGAGCTTGGAAGTAGAGGTTCTCTCTCTTTATCTCTGGAAGCAGAGGCCCTCTCTCCCTATTCTGGTCTCCCATTGGATCACAGCTTTCTCTAGCATCCACCCACTTCAGTGTGAGCACTTTTCCTATGGGCTGCAAGTGGATCTCTGCATCCTCTGTGGACTTCACATATTACAGGGGTAAGTTACTATACCATAGTCCTAACTACAGCTTGCAGAGGAATCTTGGCTCCACTGCTTGGAGCACTTTCCCCCCACTTTTTTTTTCCATTGACCTTGGTGTTGTCACATTTTTTCTTACACGTCCTAACTTCCTCCTCTTCTCTGACTAGAAGAAAAACTGCTGCTTGTAGGTACCACTGCCAGCAAGTTTCACCAATTCAAAGATTCCTGCAGGATCCTGCAGTGCCAAAAGGTCCATCTCAATGAGGCTCCTCCATGCTGGGGAGTGGCCCACCTCGTTTTTGCTGTCGGCCAGGCAGCCCTGCTGCCATCGCATGTGCAGTGGTGGTCGCCACAGCACTGTCCCTTTAAAGCCTCTCTTCAAGTGGGGTGCTGGGAAGGAGAGGCCACCAGTGCCATCCCTGCCCTTCCAGCTGCTGCACAGTTGGCCAGAGGCAGCCGGGCAGGCAAGGCCCACGCCAAGATGGCAGTGGCCATGGCAATGCAGCTCTGCAGGCTGTGTCAGGGTGGCACCGGAGCAGCGCCTCGCCATCCCTGGAAAAAACTGTGCTTTCACTGTGTTGATTTTCTTCTTAAATACGTCATCACAGAGGCATCACCAGCCTTCTAACTGGTTTAGTAGCATGTCCTTTTTCAGAGCCATCTGACATTGGCTCTGTCGGACATGATGGAAGCTTCTAGCAGCTTCTCACAGAAGCCACTTCTGTGGCCCTTGCTCACTGCCCAAAACCAGGCCATGCTAAGTGAAGACAATGTGACATGCATGATATTGCAAATCAACAGATCATGACGTGATTTTTGAACCCATATGTACAAAGATAATTCCCCAGTTAGAGATGATTCTTTTGGTCTGTATGCATTGACACAAACACATATGCTGATGTGTGCTTACATGTGGCCCTCAGGTACTCTTACAAGGGCCATGGGGCAAACTTCCCAAATTAAGGTGTTTTTTGGGGATCTGCTGCTGTTACCCACTCATGCATAGCTATCTTGCTATTTACTTTCTCCAAAACAGCCAAAATTCTTCCTCTGAAATGGAAACAGAGGTATCTCCAGGATTAGCAGGATAGAGAATTTCAGTTTATTTCACTTTCTAAATCTCATCCAGCTGATAATCACAACTACTGGTGCTTTTAATTTATGATATATATTTATGTGTTCAGTGGCTGCAAAAATAAAGATCACAAAAATTCAGAAATAAACTGACTCTTACCAAATGTGAAGTCATAAACTGCATTTCATGTGATGTATGTTTCATGAGGAGTAGACTGTCTAATAGTTTGAACACTGAAGAGAGAAACTCAGTATCAACAACTCACAGTGTTCTCTGACATAATGGAGAGACTATTTAACTGTTAATAGGACACCTTATATATCCAGGAGGATTGCAAATGAACATTTTCTACGTCAAGGGTTTTACATGTTTGTTATGAGATGAACTTTCACAAGCACTCAAAACTGTCAGGAAATTTTGTTCCACTCTTATAGTCACTGAAGAGGAGAAAGCATCCCCAAACATTGTCTCTTGTCTATGAAAGGCATGTGGAGTTTCTCATATTTTCAGCACCTTCCTGCTCCATTATCATGATGAAGCAAAAAATGTCATGCCAAGGGTCAGAGATTTGGTTGTGGAACTATTCAAACATCGGTCTTACCCCATGAAACATTGTGGTCAGCTTTCCTCATCCCTGCCTTCTGATCTGTGTCAGTACTAGAATAGAAATTTCATCCATATGTCCTTCTGTTTTATTGTCTTCCAGACAAGAGGAAACTCATCGAAGACCCCTTTTTTCCTAGACTAAGAACTGTACATTTGCTTAAAAAAGTCTCAGTTTGCTACTCAGTGAACTGTGCTACAAGACCGATGTATTTGCCCCCAAACTGCTATGCCAGAAAATAGCTGGGATAAGAGTCATTTAGTCAAACTGCTGGGACTGTTGAAACTTCTACTTGACAAGGTGAAAATTTTTCATGTATTTGCAAATTTTTATTGCTTTTGTGTATTAAGTCTTTCTTTACAGACTAGAGAAAATAACATACTAGTCTGGAGAAGAAGAATTTGAATATTGTGTTCATGCCAGTATTTGGAATTCCTCCATCAAAACAGGTTTCTTTAGTTACTTATAATTAGTTGCTAAATTTAACACACCACAAAACAGAACAGTAGAACCATCAATGGTAATCACAACACACCTTCTATTAGCCTTTTTGCTTCATTACATATATATATATATATATATATAAAACATCATATTAATTTACATCTCCCTTTTTAGACTGCCTGGAACATTTAGAGAGGCAGACTTTGCTACAAACTGTTTGCCCATTCTAGCATGTTGAATGTCACTGTGTGTGCTGACACAGTATTAAGAGTTATAATTGACTGGTGCTTCTAGGGGTAGGTGGAGGGAGCACAGGTAGAAGTTGTTACATAACTCACCCAGGAAATTAATTATGTTGCCGAGGTTGCAAGATAAGCTCTGGTGGTAAGGAGGCATGAGCATGCAGACGTATTGCCCAGGAAAGGAAAAAAGGGTTGTTATCAATATGCCAGGTCTATATAATGATATTAAATAGCATGTGCAGTGTGATAGCTTATGCAACTGTCATATATTAAAAAAAATGCAAGCATGACAACAGTGTTTACAGTTATAGTTAGCACTGTTCAATTCTAAGATAACGAAGAGATGACTTTGATGATGGCAGTGGGTATCTACAACACCTTAGCAGCATGCAGTCATGGAAGAGTTAGCAGTACCCTGCTATGGTTATTATTGCTGTGCCCAAATCCCTGGAGTTTTCTGGTTCTTAAAGGTCTGCAAGATCCTGCTTTTGTTCCTGAGCATCCCTGTTAATAGCTTAAGGCCTCAGGATGTTGCATATGGCCAGGGTAAGGTGTTGAAGGGCACAGCCACCATAGCAGCTGAAGCTCATCACCCAGTGGTAACAATACTGGCCCTCTTCTCTGACCCCACCCTTGTCATCCTCGACTTTTCCATTTAGCTACTAGACAACATGACTTATTGCTCTCTGGCCTTCATTCACTTCATTTTCTGGACAGAGTCATCATTACTGAATCACTTGCTGAGCTGATCCAAAAGTAACAAATCATAGCATCTTTCTATTACCACATCTTCATCTTGCAGCTCTTCCCCAGGGGAGACCATTCCCCAAAACCACTCAGATGTCAGAGGTGATCTGTGCTTTCATCATTGCTCTATGTATCCTAACCATGCCATTTTTGCTCTTTTTTCCCTAAGTTCTACAAATCACATTAAATGAGCAAGAGAATAAATCTCTTCATGACAATATCAGCAGTTTAATTGTTGTCTTACAAATACACTGATAAGGACAATAGAACAGAAAAAATATTTACTCTGATAAGGACAGAACAAAATAGCACAGCTTTGGAGAAACAAACGATGTAGCTTAAGTAAACAGAGCTCATGCAAAACTTAACAGGATGCCAGTTTAGCTTTGCAAAGCTGACAAAGCAGAAATTATGCAAAACAATGATATTGCACTTAGATTTGGGGTTGAGGAACAGGCACCAGGACACTGGACATTGAAGACAAGCCCCAAAGAACCATATAAGGACTTCCAAAAAGAGGGTGTGACTATGTAGAATGAACTAATATACATACATCAAGTAGGCAAGAATAGCCAATGAGTATGTATGTCAGCAGTGTGTATGATAAAAACACAGTTTTGCGCATTTACACAATGCTCAGGGCCCTCAGAGGAAGGATTCTGCAAGTGATCAGCACACTGCAATAAAGCATACTGCTTTCTAATGCTCAAAATTGTGTTGTAAAGTTTTTATCTGGCTTACCAATGTTAAGGCTTTAAGGTTAGGCTGGGACAGTGATACATCAGTATATTAGTCTTTCATCACATATAATTCTAAACCCATTTCTTATGTTAACGTAAGTAAAGTTACAGGTTTTGTTGTGGGTCAGTGGTACTCTCCCCTGCTGTGAACAGAGACCCCTACAGACGTTGTGGTTTTTCGTCCATATTTATATAAAGATTTTTTTTCTTTCTTTGATTCTTCCTGATATAATTTGCAATTTACAAAATATGTGTCACCTTACGAGCTATGTGACCATGGCATGGCATGGGCCATTTAAATATTGATAGTAAACCTGATCTACCTAAATGATTTGGGGCTGAGGAGAGCAAAACATCTACAGCAAATTGTATAACTCATGAGGTTCCTTTTGCTAGGACAGGAGTTGGTTATTATTGAAGGTTCTGAGGAGGAAGACTCAGGTTACAGGACCCTCATACCTGTCACTCCCTCAGGACACAGCTGAATGAGTTCACTTTTCCTCTCACCCAACTAGAACCCAGCGAGGCCAAGTCTTCAAGTCTTATTTCACCTACTTTTAGGTCGTGTTTTTATGCACTTATTGATATTTTCCAACAACAAACCTCCAACCTTATTTGACTGGAAAATATTTTCCAGATGACCCTACTAGGAGACAATACTTGAGCAACCGTTTCCCTGTATATGACTTTTCATATTTGTTTTCTTGTACTTCCATGGCTCTGGAAATGAGTATCATTCCAAGCTGTAATTAGTAATGAACCCTCTGTGAAGCTAAATACAATTTCTATAAGGCCAGTTGTATAGCTACTGCCTAGGAAAATATATGCCATATATTATATCTAGTACTTGAAATTATATCATGCAATCTAATCCATTATTATATTTATATATATTGTTATGTTTATATAACATTATTATTATATTGTACCTTATATTGTATTGTATGATATATTGCACTTAATACAATATATTGTATCTTTTTCAAGGCATGTGTCTATAAAGACATTTGGAGTTTTCCTTGCTAGTATTTCTAACAAATAAAGAACATCAAATTTCCCCCAACCCTTTTTTTTCCATCCCATTTCTGCAGAAATTGAGTATTTGGTCCAGGAAGAATCTGTAATTTAGCTGTTCCATGGCTCCCATCACCTCTGAGTCACATTCCCAGAGGGCCCTACAGCTTGCATGATTGACTCTCTCTATTGCCTAGCTGTCTTTTGAGTAATGTTATGTCTCCTATCCGTAATCACAAAAACTTTTTTTTTCCCAGGGAAGTTGATACTAAAAAAATCTGGTCAAGAAAATTGTCAAATTAAACATAAAACTAGTGAAAATGCAAGGCATTTAACATGCAGCAGAGTGGAAAGTTAGGCCTATCCGAAAATATATTCTTGATTAGCTTTTAAACTGCGCATATGCTTCAAACACTTGTTAGCTTAATAAGGTATATTTGGAGGAAATAGCCATCTTTTCAACATGAGGAATTTGAGCCTTCTTTTCTGCTTTTAAGTTACAGAGTATTGTAGCCTTACTATGTTCTATTGACATTTGTGTGGAAGTATCTCTCTACAATAATTTCTTCTAAAATTTGCATATGGTTAAGTACATTCATTAATGTAGTGTATGTGCCCAATTTTCAGAGAAGACATTAGCAGATCATTAATCATTTGTGTACACTTACTATTAATTTGGTGATTGAATTTATGCCAACGTTACCAGAATGAGCTCTCATACAGCATTAGTCACTTTTTTTGCATTACATTGGTGACAGAGGAAGTAGAACTTCTGGAAACTATCCAAAGCTCTGTTAGTGTTGGTGGTAGGTCCACACATCTTTTAAATACCTCCAGGGATGGTGACTCAACCAGTTTTCCTGTTCTAGCCTGTTAAAGTGCCTGACCACCCTTAAGTGGAGAGAATTTTCCTAATATCCAATCTAAGCATCTCCAGGTAAAACCTGAGGCCATTTCCTCTCACCCTGTCACTTGTTAGGACCCCCATTTCCCTACAACCTCCTTTCATGTAGTTTTAGAGAGAGAGAAGGTGTTCCCTAAGCCTCTTTTTCTCCAAGCTAAACAATTTCAGCTCTCTCAGCTCTTCTTCATAACTTTTGTGCTCTAGACCCTTTAATGTGCTGGCTCTTAAATCTGAATTTACTGTTTTGGGGGGTTTTTTTGAAGTAGTTCTATCCACTATTTTGTAATTTACAAGACTCAATAACCTCAATAACTAAGCTGTCAATACACTGAATAAAACCAGCATTATACAACAACTGATCGTCTTTTACCAGCTTGTAAATAGATCTGAACCAATTATTTCAACCCTTAATCATTGAAATTTTCCAACAAATCTTGGTAGTAACAACCTTTATAAGAAATTTCCTTTCTGTATATCTATATCATGTAGGAAGGCTTCTGGATCCTTGACATTTTCTTGAGCTTTATGCATTAATATGGAGGTAGCTTATATTAACTGCATATTCTTCTTGCAATAGTTTTACTGTTCAATTGTGAATATATTCTTCCTTCACAGATCTCAAGCTCCAACAATGCCATGAAATATTTACTGGCTGGAAAAGTCATTCCAGATTTGTTTACAAAAATAATCAGAGTATCAAGAGGTAATTATGAGGCAAATGTTTTAAGTAAATTTATTTGTGTGGTCTGGTTTTGGTAGGGGGTGGGGCTACAGAGGTGCCTTCTATGAGAAGTTGCTGGAAGGTTCTTCCATGTACCATCCTTGATGGCTCCAAAGATGGATGTGCTGCTGGCCAAGGCCGGTCCAATTAGAAATTGTGGTAATGCCTTTGTGATAACATATTTTAAAATAATTTGAAACAAAAAGGGGTTGCAGAGTTGTAATTTTGACTAGAGAAGAGCAGAGAGAGAGAACATGTGAGAAGAACAGGTCTGCAGACACCAAGGTCAGTGGAGAAGGAGGGGCAGGAGGTGCTCCAGGCACAGGAGCTGAGATTCCCCTGCAGCCCATTGTGAGACCGTGGTGCAGCAGCTGTGCCCCTGCCACCCATGGGATCCAGGGGGAATGCAGAGATCCACCCACAGCCCTTGGGGGACGTGCCCATGACAGAGCAGGTGGATGCCTGGAGGAAGCTCCCATGTTCCAGGCTGGAGCAGCCTGTCCTTGGAGGACTGCACCCCATGGAAGAGTGACCCATGCCACATCGGGGGGGGCACGGTACCCATGGTTTGAGGGGGACTAGTGCCCATGGGAGGGACTCAAATTACACAGTTCACAGAGAGCTGTTGCTCCTGAGATGGAGCCACATTGGAGAAACTGGTGGGAAATGGTCTCCCATGGAAGAGACCCCATGGTGCAGCAGGGAAACAACTCCTCTCCCTGAGCAGTGGGAGAAGCCTCAGGTGATGAACTGACCAAAATTGAAATATTTGAGTCAATTTCCTTTTATGGAACAATTTTCCTTAAGAAAAGGTTTTACTTAAATAGTTTTCCTTAAGAGTTGTTGTTCTCCTCATGCACAAAGTGACATTAAACACATTTATGAATAATAATAAAGTCTTGTGTTTAACAACCTTTTTATCTGCAACTACTAATTAATCCACCAAACACCAACTACTCATTCTGTTTTGCATTATATTATGATGCTGACGTGCAGCTAACAGCTATTTGGAAAAGTAGAATATTTAAATATCAAATACATTTCTTCAGTGTAGTCAGAAAAGTTGCTCTGCAATAAGAAGCATTCCCCATGCTGAGAGAAGCCAGTCAAATGATTGCCAGGTAAAGTTGTGAAAATTTGCCGGACAGAGAGTAGTTTATTTGGAATAAGTATGATCAAATCAGGATGATCAGTATGACCTACACAAGGTCAACACAGAATCATGAACAATAATTGAAACAATACAAAGTAAAATATATTCCAATGTATAATTTCTTAGAAAAGCTTGTTGTTCAAATGTATTTGTCACAGTACTGGAAACAGAGTGTACATCAAATTATTACCAGAAAATCTCTGGGTTTTCTGATTTTTCTTGGGTGATTACTTTATTGTTGTTGTTTCTGATGCTTTTTTTCCAGAAACCTCAAAATAAATGTGGAAGAATTCATGAGGCAAATTGGAAAGACAGAACAAGACGAGCAAAATAGAAGCCTAAAAAATAAAGAAAATGCAAAGGATGGTTTAATGGTGACGTTGTTTGATGGTGTTCATAGGGGTGATGCTAGGTTGATGGTTGGACTTGATGATCTCAAATGTTTTCATCAATCTTAATGATTATATTATTCTATAAGACAGGCATATATCATCTGAGCTTTACAGTGAAAGTGAAGGAAAAAAATGTGCTAATAGAAAATAAAAAAGTAATGGGGTAAATCTGTACTCCTATGGCACAAGGATACATTTTTCCTCCTATCAGCCTGTAAAGTTAAATCAATAAGAAAAATTTTTCCAGACTCTCCATTTCATTTCATGTTGTCCAGTCATTACACCCTGTAGAGATGAAAAAATATTATCACTGTTCAGAAAGGCTACCAGTTGCTCCTTTGGCCAGAATGTAACTAACTAAAGGAAACCGAAGACTGGGTTTCAGTACTTTTTTTTTCTTTAACAATAAAACTACAGTGCTTTAGCCTTCTACTTTGGAAGAAGACGTTGGAAAGAATTGTTTATTAATTGTGTCTCCCTATTCTACCCAGCCACAGGTTTTCACAAGTCTCAAAGGAACCAGTATCTTTGAGACTTCTATCCCTCTTGGACTGGACCGGCATTGCACAGTAATGCAAAAAGTCAATAGAAAGAGGTGAGAAAGAAGGGTGCAGATAAACAGAAAGGCGAAATGGTCAAATACACCCAGTTCCCTCCGGGAAAATTCCCTAAAATAACTATGTAGACCAATACTTAAAATTTTTCTATGTTCCTATACCTCCTTGCTCTACTTTGCAGAGAAATCTAGAGGCCAAAAACTACTGAATAGCTACATTTGTCTGTAAGGATCACAAGCCTCTTTCTTTTCTCTCTCTGTACAAAATGCAAAGACTCTTTCACATGAAACTAGCACACGCTCTCTTTCCATAGGTCTTCTTCCTTTGTGGTTCAGGACATCAGAGCACATGCAATGCAGAGCATGAACTCACAGCATGAATACTTTGCTTCCTTTTCAATTTCTTACTGGCTTAGAGAGATAACTAAAGAAATTTCCTCTAATAAAAATATCAGCTGAAAAATAAATTAGATAACTAGGTCAAAGTAGCTAATCATGTTTGCTTTGTATTCTAACTTGTTGCTTGTTTTTCTCCCCTTCCATAGCCAATACCTTTTGTCTTATATAACAAGCTATTACTATTAGGCTAATTTCACTCAAAAGTCTGACTCAGCTATCAATAACACTGAAGATAAAGGAGCACTTACTGCTGGCTTTCAGATGGGTTTTAAGTTATTCTGTTCCCACTGAGTCAGAAGCTCTTTGCCAAGAGCTTTTGAAATACTCCATGTCTGCCATTTGAACTTGTGCCTTTTTCACAATAGTAAGCAGCACATTCAGACCCTCAGTATGTACACCCACACACCATGTCCTGCCTGTTCACACATCAATTTACATTTACTTTGTTATTCTGCCAACCTTGCTTAATTCTACCAGTCATTCTTCCTTTCTGCAATTCAAATGAGTCATGGAATCCTGCGATCTGTTGTAGCATAAGAAGATTTCCTACATTCTTGTTGAAAATGGTTTCCTGAGAGCCTCACTACAGGCAGTGACTTTAAGTACTTTCTAAATAAAGTCTTGATGATTATTTCAGTAAATGTGTCTTTATTTGGCAGGTGAAGTACCCTAGCTCCATAATGCATCCCCCAGCAATATTTTTGTGTTTTAGCTCCTACCTTAATTGATAAAATTTGGCATATCCTGTTTCAGGACTGAGAGAAATGCTCTTCAACGATGGGGTCCCTTAGACTGTAAAGCTCTGCATTTGGTCTGGCTGAGATGGAGTTAATTTTGCCACAGCAGCCCTCCCAGTGCTGTGCTTTGCATTAGCAGCTGGAAAGGTTTTGGCAATACAGCAGTGCCTAGGCTGCTGCTGAGCAGCGCTGGGACACCAGCCTCTCTTTTCACCATTAGGCTGGGATGAACAAGATCTTGGGAGGGGACAGAGCACGGAGAGCTGACCCAAACTAGCCAAAAGAATATTTCATATCATGTTACGTCTGGTCAGCAATATAACAACACAAGCTAAGGGAAAGGAGGAGGAAGTGGTGGGAGGAGACAATATTTGTCGTTACAATGTTTGTCTTCCACAGCAATTGCACATACAGAAGATTTACTTCTGTAAAGAAGAGGTGGCTGGACATTAACTGCTGATGGGAAGTCAAAAATAAATCTATTGTTTTCCTCTGCTTCCATGTGCAGCCATTGTTTTTACTTTATTAAACTGCCTTATTCTTGACCCATGTGTTTTTTCCATCTTACTTTCTCTTCTCCCCCAGTCCTCCTGTGGAAGGAAGTAACAAAGTGGCTTGATAGGCACCTAGCATCCAGACAGGGGCAACCCACCACAAACTCTTAATTTTGCACAAATTCTAATCACAGGTCCTCTGTGAGCATACCTAAAGGCATCTGCAATATGTTTCTGCATTGTTTCCTTCTAGACCTCTGCTTACAGCTGCAAAGTTGTACACAGGTAACAGCTTTTCCATTTGCTAAAGATTGTTAAACTCAAATGGTCATTCATTACAGTAACAAGACACATCAATCACCAGAGGATAACCCTGTCCATTTTTTCACCTAAAAATTTCTATTTATTGCTTAGAAAAAGAAGTTCTTCTTGTTAAATAAATCTACTCTTATTAAATGAGAAAATAGGGGGGAAAAAGTTTTTAGAAGCACAGTGGTGATTCCACAGGGCTCAGAAACATTAAACATTAAATTCAACCACAATCAGTCTTCTGCTGCTTCTCTTCTGTTTTCCAGAGTTGCTTGAGAATTTTCTGAAGTAATTGAAATTTAAATCTATTTTGTGCATTGTCTCAAGAAAAGTTGGGGAAGGTTAGGCAAAGCCATCTGTTAAGAAAGGAGGGGTGCAGATGGTTGAGCTGATGGGGTGGTGGGGTAATGACTGCACAGCAGCATCAGGGGGAATCCTTAATTTAAAAATAGTTCAAAATTAGGATTTGAATGGCTACCACTTGTTATTGCTTAAGAAAGCTCAAAGTCTGTAACTTAGTCTGGCTCAGGGAAAGAAGTATGGGATTGGGAGAGATGAGACTTGGGATTCTGTTTCCACGTTTTCACTGCTCAAGTATCTTCAGTTGCTTGTCTCTCCTCTCTGTCCATTTGGATTGCCATAAATAGTAAGCTGTTTGAAGCAGAGACCATCTCAACACATGCTCTGCAGTTACAAATCACTGTCTTGACACTTTTGCTCATCTACACTAAAGATTTTTCCTTTCAAAGATATACTGGTGGCTACAGCATAGTATACTTTCAGAAGAGAATGTTCCCAAGAACTCTGACAATATTTGACAATAGTCAGTGAATTAAACTGTATTTTATACTGTTACCTTCTCATCTCAAGCTTCCTTTATTATTTTGGAAGATGGCAATATAAAGAAGACATTTTAAAAGCCTATTTTTTTTATTTAACATGCATAGAACTAATATTTTATTGGTATTTAAAGCTGAATGATGAGCTAGAAGATGGCATACATCACAGTTTAGCCAACATTGCCACACAGACTACATTAGCAAAGAAGCCACCCACACAATAAAATGAGTTTGCTGCTAGAGATAAATCATATTGCTGAAGGACATAATCTGTACATAATGGGCACACATGTAAGAGTGTTGTGGGTTTTATTTGGCACAGAACCACCACATGTTGGCTAAAAGCATCGGCAAACCTCAGAAGAAAGCATTAAATGATTTTAAACCTATTCACCTCCACAAAGGACCTGCTGGATGAGGGATCTAACCATAGGGAAATGGTACTGTGAGCCTACTAAACAGGAGCAGGCAGAGGCATGAAAAAAGTGAAGATCTGGCCCTATCCAGAGCAGAGTTGTGTGGGATAGGCACGTAATAACTGAAGGAGCCACTAGGTCAGCAGTGAGTACCTGCATGCCCATGGCCAGGGGCAGGCAGGGAAGCAGCCTGCGTCACATGGCTCTGAGTCACTGCACCTCCCGGGCCAGTCTCCTGGGAAGCAGCTCACAATCACCTGGACCTAACTTTTAGTCATCAAGACCATACAGATGTGACGCCTGAACAGAGCCAAGAAAGGAATCTGAAGTAAAGATGCAGTCAAAGTGGAGTTATGGGAAAACAAAATCCAGATGGGGTTTGAATAACCTTATCTTGGCATAAACCAGTAAAATATTTAGGCCACTATTTTTTATTCTTCTCCTTTTAAGACCTGTGTGGTGGGAGCTAAGCTGAACTGTATTTTAGAAAAAATGCTGGAAGTGAACCATGTGGTAGAGGAGCAAGTTCCAGCCGAGCCACATGGGATGGCAGCTTTTGCTCTAGCTAAGTACATCAGTTTCATAAGCACTTCTATGCACAGGTGATATGAATGCAGTCATGTACTTCATGAACAAAAACTAATCAACTGGTACGTGGACCAAATTAGAATCACTCACATCTTAACTCTAGCAGACCAATGCAGCTATTAATTAGAACAATGCTCATATTCTGTCCCCATTCCTACATTCTCTTTTCCCTGTATCATCACTGAGGATAATGGGAACTTTGAGTCTGTACATTACAACCAGGAATAAAAGTATGACCTCATTAATTGCAGTATGGATTTTAATTTCTGAAGTAGCTTATGTCAGTAATGTCAATGAATTCCACTATATTATCTTGCAGATTTTACATACCTGAGCTCACAGTGTTTCTTTGCATGGACACTTTCAGAATTATACCATTATATGCAGTAAAATCAGTGTAAGATGAAAAATTCTCTGTTGTAAATACAAGAGTTGCTCTGTCTGTGGACTGTGCAATCTTCATTGAATTAAGGTTATTTAGTGCACAAAAAGCACTAAATAACCACAAATTTGAAGATGATGAGGTAATCTTCCTCACAGTTCCTCACTGGGAAAAAAATCATGCTAGAGAAGGAACTTCTGTGTTTGTTTTGCTGAAATTCTCCTTTCAAAACATTTGTTTCAAATTAGAGAAAACCTCACTGCTCATTTTACAAATGGATAGACCAATGTAAAATGCTACAGTCGCACAGCAGTCTGTGTAAAGACAGGTGTCTTCAGCTCCAGTCTTTTGAACTTCCTCTGTTAGCCTTTTGCTTTTGAGGGTTCACAGACCTCTCTGCTCCACGAGACATCTGTAGAAACAATAAACTAGTTTATTGTAGTAGTATTTTACGTAGTGGATCACAATAAAGAGTTGGAAACTTAGGTTTTCAAATATTCCTGAACCTGACTCAATGCTTACATACAGTAGTCCTTAAGTTTATTTATGCTTTAAAATTTGTTTGTCCTAACACCAAACACAGAAATTAATTTTTCTTTGAATTCAGTTGAAATCATAAATCATTATTTTGGAGACAGGGACCAGAAAATTGTTTCCAGTATACAGGAGCAAAGATGAAATGAACATGGAATTTGAAAGAGAAAGCTAGTTTCACAGTGAGAGCAAATGGCAAATATGGGCTTCCTTTTTGGGTCAAATTTTGTCTGATATAGAAGGACACAGAATACTCTTCTTTTAACACATGTAATACTCTATCACTATTTAAAACATTCTGTGAACTTGTAGGGCAGAAACAAAAAAATCTACAAGCAGTGCAACATAATGGGAACTCTTGACAGTGAGATCAGCATGAATGAATGGAGAAGGTAAACTGGATTTGACTGAGGCTTTATTTTCCCTTCTTCCATGCAAATACTGTTTCTTTGAAGTAATATTAGCAAAAGCAATTTAAAGCTCAGCTATGTGTACACAGCACTGTTATTTATTTACAGCAACTTTTGTTGTAATAAGAAAAGTAAGAACTTAGAGCTTTTCATCTTCAAAGCGTTCTCACAGATACATTCTAGCTAATCTGAACACCCCTTAACACAGTTAATGTTATGACCATCACAATTTTGACTTCAGGAGAGACAGAGTTTAAATTATTTATATGCACAAAAATATTTAATATCTGAAGATGGATTAAAATTCGAGGGTCACTGTGTCCTAACTGCCCACAACAGACCTTTTCTCAGCTTTGGTTTGTACTGTGAAGAATTATCTTCTTATACACAGACTGTTTTCTGTATTTACCTAAAAAATATAGTATTTTTGTAATTAAAGTGTTTCCTACACTAACAATAAATGTTTCTGTTCATTTGGTCAAGGTTTCCAAGATCTGTGAGCCCTATGACCAAAACTGTTAGAATAGTTGTGGTGGACTTAAACTGTCAGGTCTTCCCAGACTTCTAAAGATTTTCAGGGTTTTCAGATATTGATTACATATAGACTTCCACAAAAACTCCCTTGAGACATAAAAAATTACTTCACATTTAAGCTTGAAAGGCATTCATCTGATATATAAACTGCTTATTTTAATATTTTCATCTAAAGGTTCTTTTGTATTTTTGAATGGTGCAAGGTGTAAATGAGACTTAATTTTTACACATTGTTTTAACTTCAGCCAAGGAAACACTGCCCATGAGACAAAGCCAACAGAAAAACTGAGAAATCAAAGCAGAAAGGTTCCAAGTAATTGTCCGTTTCTTTTTATTTTTGAAAAAATGAAGCATCATTTAACTGTTCCTTTTTATTTAGATAAATAGATTTACAGTTCACCATTTAGAATATGAAGTACAAAGTCCAGTCTCTGGGAAAATACAAAGCCATCACTTTATTTTAAGGTGTTCTTTTCTGTAATGTCATAAATGAAACTGAAATGAAGTGAAATCGCAACCTCTCCAGTAATCCTGTAACAAGTATCTTTTTAATAGTTTGTGTTCATTGTGTTTTCCTGAACACTGTGTTTTTGCTGGGATGGTGCTTAATTACCTGCTTCCAATTTCAAATGGCTGTTGTAGAAATCTGACTACTTACAATGATAAGGCTAGTGTTAAAAGATTTCTAGATTAGAGTTTCCTAATGAACAGTCACTGAACTAGATTGCACCTCTCAATCCTACAACAGTATTTTAAGCTATTCAAAACTGAGATATCACAAGCATATGGTGTACAGAAATAAAAGTATTTAAAATGTACATTTCACAAAGCCCTGTTTCTTACCCATGACTGATCAGTTAAATAATTTTGAAGGCTTAAATACATGCATGCCTTTATCTAGGTTATAATTAATACAAACTCACTAATTGTTGATAAATACCTCAATTGAAGCAGTGTCAAATTTCATACTGATTCAGCTTTTCCTTCTAGTAAACTGCTAAACTGAAATTCACATGATATCAAATGTGAAAAAGTACTTCAAGAGTGCAGTTTTTTAGCTCCTTTCCTGATACTGATTATAAGCTGTCTTCTCCGAACTGTGCCAAAACAGGTGCTCCGACCAGCCATCATCCGAAACTCCATTTAAGGAAGCTCCTTTTGAGCTTCCAGCTCAACATTTCTCTCAGTGTATCTATGTCATTAACAATCCAACATGAGCAGTCTTGTTGGCCTGCTGCTCAGTGTTCAGATTTAATGTCAATATACAGGGAGCATTATGCAGAGCAAGACTCGTACAAAACACACAAAGCATCAGAGAAGCCACGAACGAAGCTGGGTGCTTTAAAGAGGAGTAAGAACCAACTCTTAGCTGCCAGTCCCTGAAAGTGCAAATAGGGAATACTTTCACACTATTTAAGCAACACAAACTCTCATATTCAAAAAGCAAATATATTGCACGTAATCGTGGTCAAAGATGAATACGTGCAACACAACTGACACAGCTTTTTATGAGCAACTCAGCAGAGGAGAACTTAGGATCAAACAGAAAGAATTGCCAAGAATTATTCATTACCATTGCCAAGAATTATCAAGATTCTGTATGCTAAAAGCAGAACAGATGTAGACATGGTACTCAGAAACACATGATAAATCTGAGACATATTGTGGCATTATGCCTACACACTGAAGCCATAAAAGAAGTCAGCTACAACTTCACCTGAAAAACCGTAACTTCAGCCGAAGAAGTTAACATGTAGCATCACTCACGTCGTTCTTTCTCTCTTTATATCACAATTTTCCAAAATAAATTTCTTATCGGTACGCTCTTCAGTTTGACCTGCAGTAAAAAAGTTTTAGCCTTGGTGACAAACATCCCAGCAGCGCATGAAGAGCACTAGTACACACTGAAAACAGTGTTTTTTTAAAAAAAGAAGTGTTTAAAAAGTGTTTAAAGCTGCACAGAGAGCAAATTCCAGCTGAAGCATGAGTTCAGCACTAGTTGCTACTGCCTTAAGTTATTGTGAGTATCTGTTTCTTTTGGTATACAAAGTACTGCCTCAAGATCTCAGCAGCTAAAATGTAGGACATATATCCAGTGATGAATATCAGCTGGCATTTACTAGTAGATGTGGGACAGTTTTTAACAGGCAGGTAGCACCGAGTGGCAGGTGAAAATAGCATGTCTGGGTGGCCAAGGGGTCTCCAGTAGATAAAATTGCTTCAAAGAAAACATGTCAAACATTTTTACAAGGAAGTATTTCCAATTAACAAGATAGTGGCTGGTTCTGAAAGCTATATATTTTTAAAATATATATAGAGAGATTTGTAAATACTTACAGAAATAAAATGCATAAATATATAAAAAACTATTGATGTGTCTCAAAATGTAGGACTGTGGTACAGTAAAACAAATGTTGCTTCTAAATGTATGGACTTGTAGTAACAGGAAAAAATACCACAGACAGGAAAATTTTAATTATTAATATACAATAGAAGTATACTGTATATCTTTGTTTAATTTTTTCTAGCACTTGAAGCTCTATTTAGCTTGCAGAGCTAAACACATGTAAAATTTCTATGTACATGTACTTCAAAAAGAACTACTTTTCTTTTTTGCAGAACGTGCTGCACTTTGTTTGCATATTTTTGGAGACTGAAAAGACAACCCTTAATTTGGACCACGTTAAAATTCTAAATTAATTGGATTTTTTTAAATTTAAAACAAATCTCTTTTTCTTAGTTAAAAATACTCTAAATTAGCTATTTTCATGTAGGTTAGAGCTAGAATTTTGGTCTCATTTTGCCGTTTCTGGCACTCCACGGCTAATTAGCACATTTTCGCTTCACGTTACTGTTTTATAGGATGCTTCAGAGATTTTGTG
>VXBR01006733.1:278875-299698 GCA_013400215.1 Cisticola juncidis
CAACCGCGCCTCAGGAAGGAGGAGGTGGCGGCCATGGCCGCCCGCAAACCCTCCCTACCGCCGTCTCGGGGCGGCTGCGGGAGCCAGATGGCGAGGACCGCGCTGCTGGCTCTCCGGCGTTGCCGAGCGCGTGCCGAGAGGCGCTGCCTTTTTTCCTTCCTTCCTCCCTCCCCTTCTCCTGCCCGCTGCGTCCTTCCCCGCTTCCTGCCGCCTTCCCAGCCTCCTCGTGCGCCGCCTGCCGGGAGCGGCCCCGGGAGCGCGGCCGTGCCGCTGTGGGGGGCGGTGCTCGCCCCAGCGCTCCCTCGCCCAGGCCCCGTCCGGAAAAGAGACCTTTTTTTTTTTTTGTTAAGCCGGAGAGATCTCCTTTTCTCCTTTTCCGGTTATCTGACCTGTTGTGCAGCGTGTTGTGTTTGTCAATGACAGGGATCGTGTTGGGTCTGTAGCCGTGGCCTCTGTTTTTAAACCCGCACGGAACTCTAAGGTTTGGCAGAAGTGAGCAGTGCAGAACTTCCTCTCTTAAGACTTGTCTCCTGTGTGTTTGAAGAGCTGCCCAGAGCAGTGATGGCACCAGGGGTGAGCAGGCCGGTGCTCAGGCTGAAATATGAGTNAAACAAATCTCTTTTTCTTAGTTAAAAATACTCTAAATTAGCTATTTTCATGTAGGTTAGAGCTAGAATTTTGGTCTCATTTTGCCGTTTCTGGCACTCCACGGCTAATTAGCACATTTTCGCTTCACGTTACTGTTTTATAGGATGCTTCAGAGATTTTGTGGTGCAGTTTAGCTGCACCTCTGTTAGCAAATTTTTTGATTTGAACCGGAGGGAAAGTCAAATAAACTGCTGTGTTTCCAGAAACATGGAAAGGTGGTCTGACTGAAATATAGACCTCTGAAAGTTAAGTTCTCAGAGAGACCGAGCCAGGGCCTGGCAGTCTGAGCACACAGTTCCACCTGTAGATCGACGAATTATCTCAATCACACGCACCGCGGCTCCACGCAGCGGAGGTTCTCAGAGTCGCAGGGGAGCGTGCAGGTCGGAAGGACTAAGAAGCAAGCAAGACGGGCGCTCTGCCTGCGAATCAAGCGGCATTAAGCAAGGCAGGGCTCTCATTCCCCTCACGGCCCGGCACTCCCGAGCACCGCGGGCGCTCCGAGACGCCCGCCCGGCGCCGCCCGGCCCGCGGCGCTCCCACAGCGCGGGNAGCGGCCCCGGGAGCGCGGCCGTGCCGCTGTGGGGGGCGGTGCCCGCCCCAGCGCTCCCTCGCCCAGGCCCCGTCCGGAAAAGAGACCTTTTTTTTTTTTTGTTAAGCCGGAGAGATCTCCTTTTCTCCTTTTCCGGTTATCTGACCTGTTGTGCAGCGTGTTGTGTTTGTCAATGACAGGGATCGTGTTGGGTCTGTAGCCGTGGCCTCTGTTTTTAAACCCGCACGGAACTCTAAGGTTTGGCAGAAGTGAGCAGTGCAGAACTTCCTCTCTTAAGACTTGTCTCCTGTGTGTTTGAAGAGCTGCCCAGAGCAGTGATGGCACCAGGGGTGAGCAGGCCGGTGCTCAGGCTGAAATATAAGTTTTCGCGAACTATGCATTGTTCTTCTGTGGTGCAGTAGAAAAATCCCAGTCGTTTTGGTGCGTAGAAAACAGTTACGACCTGTCTTCAATGCACCGATTTATTTTCTTAAGCGTAAATTAGATGCACCTAGATGTTTATCTTCTTTTAAGCAAAATTATTTGTAATGCCATCCTCATCCCTTTCTCAGTATCGCCAAAACAGATGAGAGGAATACAGACGGATTTGTTGGTGGTTAGTTGTCAAAAAGACCCATAGGTGATAGTGATATGTATTAGTGTTTAAGACCCACAGATAAACAAGCGTAACCTGTTACTGCACTGACACTCTATGCCTTTGGCTTAAACCTACTTGGAGAAGTTCACCAAACACCAGGTGAAGAAAGGCATGCACTTCAGTGTTATTGTTACTTGGACTTCCACAGAGAAATGTGTTTGATTTTTGTGATTACTGATGTGATAGCTTTTGTTTTTAGGCCTCACTTCTGTTGCTCTTCATGCCAATGTTTGAGATTCACTCTACTGTAATGCAATTATACTTGAGATTTAATTCCAGATAACCTTCCATATAGCCCCTTTTACAACTTAGATCTATTGTGTCCCTTTGTAGGATACAAAGTCTGTAATGGAGAATACAGTCTTACATCTTTCCATTCTTGGGGTCATTCCTAGGTGTCAATCCTCTGGCTTTTGAGGAAAGGCAAAACTGCTCTTCCTTGGTCACATCCTCTCTGTCTTCCCATATTTTCAGCACCTGGGCTGGTAGGTGGGAATAGAACTCAGCTCCCTGACGGGGGTGTTGTTTAGACATGGTACTCTCCAATTTGACGTTCCCTCTGAAACCACTCCAAACTACACATCTCCCCACCCCTGCAGCAGAATGAGAACAGAGTTGGAGTCACAAAAGATGAAGATCATGGGTTGAGATAAGAACAATTTACTGGAAACAACAATTAGATAAGAAAACAAACAGTAACAGCAACTATATAACCGAGAGAAGTGAGCAGATGGTATGCAACTGCTCACCGCTATGCACAGCCAAAAGCCACCCAACTGTCATGCTACCCTGACCTGGGGCCCCTTGCCCTGTTTCTGGAAAAAGATACAAAGTCATACAGCACAACTTCTGGGTCCTAGTCATGGTCTCCCAGGCTACTGCAAAAATTAATCCTGTCCTGGCCAGAACCAAGATGTAGGGTATCTCTCTCATTAAGCTTAGAGCATCTGCATTCATTTTGATAATTCACTAGAAGGTTTGGAAAGCAGAATTTAGTACAGAATCAGATTTTTGTGTCTAGTTCCCAGATGCAGATAGTATTTCTGGAGCTCATGTAAACAAACTCGAGGAAAAATAATTGTCAGGTAAAATTAATTTTAGGATTAGAGCTGCCAGTTCCAAGTTGACCTTACATGATTGTAGAATCAGCCTCAAAAACTTCAAAAATCTCTGCTGGCATAACTTTCCTTCCATTGAAGCAGCTCTCCGGTGAATTATAAATGAACCCAGCATTTCTCTAGCTAGTGTTGCCTTGGGGCCTGAGGGTTGTCCAGACTGCCACTGGGGTGAGTTTGCAGTCGATAGAAGGCAGAACAGACTCAGCGTAGTCTAGGTCTTCTGTGCTTTGGGTCCTGCACCCTGGCAGCTGTGAATATTTTGCAAGCTTTTTGCAGTCTGCCATTTCTGACAGCATGGCTATTGGTGTAAAAGCCTATGCAGGAACTGAACAGTGCAGCCAAAGCACGTGTTGATGCTGCTGCAGCAGCTGGGTTATGGAGCCTGAGAACAGATTTGAGAGCAATCACACCAGGCCTGTGCTGCCACAGACTAGGCGTGCTGCTTTCTGTACAGAACAGTCTGTTACTGTGATGGATCTGTGTGTTTATAATAACTTTAAAACATTGCAGTTCCAAAATAACTTTGATGTCATGCATCTGTAGTTGCTCTCTCCAGCATTTCACACTTTTCCTCAGTCCCAACAACTTTCACTTTACTAGATGTAAAAGTTCAGTTCCCTTTTGAATCCTAAGTCAAAGCGCACTAGTAAAACAAGTGTTATACCCAGCTAAAACTAGTAAAGTTGCTGAAGAAACCTTTTGTTTTTCTAGATTGAAAAACACCATTCTGGACCTGTTTTCTGTTAATGTAGCAGTCATCAGTGTTTACTGAATGTATGCATGAATTGATAGTCTTTTGTTGATTTTGAGTTTTGTGATTGTTTGTGTTGCATCGTTTGTTCCACGATTCTTAAGGCAATTTGTTATTCATCCTAAAGTATGTGTAGTTTGCAGGATTTTCATGAGCAATCCAAATTAGAACCTTTGTGATAACTAAGCAACAGGAGCAACATGGGGACAGACCCATCAATACTACGTTGCAAACAACGATCTAGGTCTTCCCTAAAGCTTGTGTGTGTATTGAAGGTCAAAGTATGTGGGTTAGTACTGCTGTTTTCCTTAGCACTTCTTCTCGTGCTCCACAGGGGGGTAGCAGAAGGAAGTAGGAGATCGGTTAAAACTATCTCATCGTATCAGCATTTACACCACTGGGCGTGGAAAGCTTTGTTAGAGAAGTATTTGTAAGTAACGAAGACCACAGAGCCTCTGCTTGTTGAAAAGAAGTGCTTAATGAGCCAGCTAATACCATGGTTGAACAGATGGGGTCTCTACGAAAGTGAAAGTAAGAAAATGCTACAGTAAGAGGCAGCTCTGTGTGTGTTGTGGAGGCGGGTGTTGAATGTTGAAGTCTGAAAGTTTTACTTGGAAAGTTTTCAGTCTTTGTGGTAATAAGTTATGTCAGAATAGTTCAGATTTTGTTCTTCCCTGCTATGCAAATCAGTCATGATATGTATTGATTCAAACTTTGCAACTAGTCACACTGAAGAAAAAAACCCCACTCATTTCTCTATGATAAATGGTGATAAATTATGTCATCACTTTTAAATACCATTACTCAGCTTTAATTTGTGAAAAGCTTGACAATAACTATGCCATCTGAAGAGCTGCAAGTGTTCTGAACAAGGAAAAAATTGACTTGATTGAAAATCTAATTATTCCTAGAGAGACAAAAAACAAATTACTTTTCAATGATGAATTAGAAACAAGAAAAATCAGATGCATTTTCTTAGCTGGAATATGCAGTCACAGGCAAATCAAAACACAACAGGGATTTTAGTTGGGAAAGTTCTTAGATTTTGTCGAGTCAACACAAAAGACTAATCTTTTTCTGAAAGGTTTTCTTTGTTTGTGAGATGCAATACCATATAGAAATGCCTGTGTCCTGGTTACTGCTACGGTAATTTCCCCTCAGTAGCTGTTCCAGTGCTGTGTTTTGGATTCAGAATGAGAATGGTGTTGATAACACACTGATGTTTTGGGTCTTGCTGAGTCATGTTAATCCTAAATCAAGGACTTTTTTAACCCTGTCTCATACTCTGCCAGGGACAGAGTGGACGGGTATGCAAACAAAACTGGGAGGGAGCATAGTTGGCACAGATGACCTAGGCTGATTGGAGGGATATTCCATACCATAGGATGTCATTCCCACTATATAAACTGAGGGAGTTTGTCTGGTTTTGAGTTTGTCCCGTAAGTGTGTCTGGTTTTGAGAAAGGGGGTCTGGCATTAGTCAGTGGGTGCAATTGAACTGTGCATTGCTAGTTTTTCCCTTTTTTATCATTATTAGTGTTTATTACAATTATCCTTTTTACCATATTTTACTTTGTTTTCAGTTATTAAACTTCTCTTATATCAACATACAGGTTTGACTTTAATTCCACTCCCCCCCCAATTCCACTGGAGTCCAAGAGGAAAGAAGAGGGGTTTAAGCAAGTGGCTGTGTGGTGCTTAACTTCCAGCTGGGTCTAAAACCATGACAGCCTGATATTCAGTGTGGTGGTTATATGTAAGACTTTTTGTCCATAAAAGCAAGAAGCTTTTTTTTAATGGGCTTTCTACATGTATTTCTCAGTCACTACAGGCGTTCCCAAATAGCAGTCTTAATTTTTATATTGGAAATAAATGTTTAGTGATACTTTTTTTTTTGATTGGTTGGGGGTTTTGAGGGTTTGTTTTGTTTTATTTTGGGGGGTGTTATTGTTTTTGTTTTGGTGTCTTAAAGAGGCGAATCATGGGGTAACAAATTGGCAAGCTAAATACTGTTGTTTAAAATCAGGTATTTGAAATTTGCATTCTGGAAAAATGTGGTGGACATATTATGCTTTGTTGATGTGTAGTCTAGCCTCATCTTGAGAAGAAGATGTATTTTGTAGCTGCCTGGTTAGTTTTTCAGGCTTGCAGTTAAATGTGAATTGCAAGAAGACTAATGTATACTTTTTGTGTAAGATTGGAATTATCGGTGGAACTGGCCTGGATGATCCGGATATCTTAGAGGGAAGAACAGAAAAATACGTTGACACTCCTTATGGCAAGGTCTGTATAACCTTTTTATTCATTACTGAAATTTTTGCCAATTTTCAAGATGTCTGTATGCTTTAAGAAAAGAATTTTCAGAATGGTAAATGAATGTGTAAAGGAGGTGCTGACACAACTGTTCAGTTGCTATGTATTGTGGGTTTCTTAGTTTGTAAAAACAAAGTATTATTGTAAGGATTATGTGCAAAGGAGACTATACCTCTTCTCATTTGTAGATTGGATTAATTTAAAAACTCAATGTTGTATTTACAGTCAAGGGATAAATCTCTTTCATCTCTTTCAAATTTTTACTTGTGTGTGACCTGTATTATCTGTCAGAGTGGTCCAGGAACCTTTCTGAATTGCAGAAAACCATCCTTTGAGATATACGAGACACCATTTTCCCTGTAATTAATGAATTATGTTTTACATGCCAATGTAAGATCATGCTTATAGCCACATAATTTGAAAATTATTTGAAAATGAAGCTCTGAAACTGGTTTTGTGACACTGGTACACCTGAACAATTCTTCTTTACATTGATCCTGTCCTTTTCCTCTGCAGAAGGGAGTGGTGGCTAGGGCTGTTACTCCATACACAGCATTGGGTATGTTTTGAAGGACAATTCCTGGCACAAAGCATTTGTAGTACATGCAAGACAAAGGATAAGAGAGTTTTATAGGCAGGATATCAAAGGGGAGAGATGTTCTAGTTGTTACATCCAGCTCATAGACAAATTGGATCTTAGGCAATGTTGTAGGACATGGGGAGGCTGAGTGCTTTATAATTGCTATTAGAATTATATCTTATGCTATCTATCAGTGCACATACAAAAAAAAAATCTTTGTATCTGGTAGCAAGTGCTGCTTTGTGGCTGGAAGCCTGCCAGAAAACTCAGGGTTATGGTGTGTGACTGAAAACTGAATCCATGCCTCCACTCAAAAATGGTTTAAACTGGAGTGTAAAGAGCAAGAGGAGTTTGTATCCACTTTTTTCAGGAAGGGGAAGGAGGTAAATATTAAAGGAAGTGAAAACATAGTCAGAAGAATGCATTTGACTTCTCTGTCATCTTTCAAAATTAGTTAACAAATTGTAATAGAATTAAGGGAACTTATTTCCTCTGTTTTCTTTACTCTGGCTTCCAAAGGTAGCCAACTTTGGTCTAAAGGAGAATCCACTGGCTAAACCAAACTAATTGCCATTGCATTCCCTGTTTCTTGGGAGTCATGGATGTTCATCCCAGCATGGATATGTTTGGAGACTGCTGGCAAAGCAAAAGTAATACTATGCTTGTAGCAGATATTAGCTGAAGCTTTCCTGTTTAGGATGGATGGGGCACTTCTCTCTTACAGGGTTCTGTTCAGGTCAGAGTTAAGGGCACAGTGGTAGCAGAGCATTTGAAAGTCTGTTCTGTCACAGCACTGAGATGCCACAGGATTTGGGGGATGCAAATTCTGCAGTACAATAGGTGGCCTACAGTAGGGTTCAGTATTCCTGAGAAGAGTAGGAGTACTTCCAAGATGGCTCCTGCACAAAGAAGTGAAAAAAATACTCATCAGCAATAATCAATCATGCACCTTTGGTCAGTATGGAAGGCTTTTCTACTTTGTTTTGTTGTTTGTTGTTTTTTTTTTTTTTACATAGTGAGTAGTATCTAGTGTCTTTTTTTCCTGTGTTTTTCACAGAATGCAACATAAATAGCAGAAAATTTATGTTGGTGCCTATTGTGGTTTGTGAGAGACCTTGGTCAATGGACTGCCTCTGTCTGAGCCTGCATATTACACATTTAGCATAGGCTGAACTTAAAAAAAAAGAGCTCATTAATATTTTTCCTTTGAGAGGGATGAGAATACAACGGAGATACCATGGTATGAGTCCAAGCATGAATTTGAGATAATGTCCTGGGTTTAACTGGGACCGTTAAGCTGACCTGAATGGAGTCAGATCACAGTCGAAGAAAGAGAGCACAGCCAAACAGAAAGCTTTTATCCTTTTACTGGTAATGGCCCATCTTCCTTCTCTCTCTCCGTAGATCTGAACCTCTGATAATCAGGCCATTGACCTGATGGTTGTTTCATGCAGATTTCCCCCTATATGGAATCACAGTACCTTCAACGACTGAACGCAGTTTATAGTTCAGCAACTGGTGGATCAGCCGTAGTGTAAGATGTGCAGAGTTTAGTCCACAAGTTACAGTTGCACCAAGTGCAATGGATTTCTACTGAAGAAGAAGCAAGTCTCAAATTCAACTGGTGTTATTAAGTGGATCAATATTCACTTACTTTTCTGCTGAGACTATTTAGTATTCAGGAAGGAGGTGTTACACAACATACTTCTAATTATAGGACAACATAGTTGAGCAGCTATTGCTGAATGCAAGAGGGCAATTTTATTGTTATTTAAGTGTCCCTGGAGAAGATTAGAGGTTTATGGTTTGCTACTCTTTTTTCCTAAAGGTATGTGTTATTCTTGATTGTTACTGGAATAAAACCAAATTGCGACTTTTCTGCCATAAAGATAATTTTTCATAGAGCTGTGAAGACAGTGGAGAGATATCTGCCTAAAATTTTAAGAAGTAAAGGGCTTAATTTAAATAAACTTGTGGTCTTTTATTTCCCAAGAGAAACTGAGATGAAACATCAACCTATGTAGTTCAGGCAAAACTAGGAAAAGTGAAAATGAATGAATGTCCAAAGGAAATTGCAAAGCATAGTTACTAGAATATATGTCCATTTCCTTCTGTTACGTAAAAATGCAAAGTTCCACTTTACTTAAATCTTGGAATTTAATTCTTAACTTTCTAGGCTAAGGAAACTTGTGCCAAAAGATTTTTGATTTAAAATCTTTCTGGAGCAGTTGTTTCTTGGCACCTTTGACATTTGACAGCAGCGAAATAGATTTTTCTTTAATGAAAAACACTGTTTTGTTTTCTTTTAAAAGATGAATAATAGCTTATATTTTCTTCATACAGAGTCCTTGAATTGTCTTCTGCTTTGGCCTTCTTGAATCTAGGAATCATTTAACTACAAAATTTAGGATTGGGGAATGTGGGAAATATGGAAAAGTTTAAAGGAAAGTATTATGACAGTTTTTTGCTGTTCTCTATATTGACATTGGTCCTCCTATGATCTGTCAAGTTCAGTAACAGTGAAAATGCAGAACAATAAAAACCTTTAAATTTTAAAGGTTAAAAAAAATCTTTAAATAAGTATTTTTTTTAAAAAACCTAATTAAGCTTACAACTCTTAATATTCAAGCTGTCTGTTGTCCTTTGTCTGCTTCCACCATTTTCGGTACATCAAAAATTTGGTATTCTATGGAAAATGTCCCAAAACCTTTTGAGATTCTGTCTCCAGATATGGAAAATATTAGGATAATTTTGCTGTTCCAAGCAATTTTATCTTCATCATTGAATTTTGAAGCTCCTAAAAAGCTTTGTTAAGAATAGATTTTCAGTTAGATTCTCTTCCTTTGTGGGTGACAGATCTTGGTCCTGAATCACCTTCCCTGGTGGGCAAGAGATCTTCCCACTCTAGAAAATTATCCTAGCAGCTCCACGTCTTTTTCTGGTCATAAGTATATCTGGCAAACAAAGCAGGGGGTAGTTCTGCCTTTCAATTGAATGTTTTTTCGCTTGCATCAGGAAAATCTGGCCATGTAACATAATACTTAATCTCCTCTTCTACCTCCTCAAAACAATGTACTTTGTTCAGTTCCTAAACAGCTCACAGGTAGAATGGAGTCTTGCAGAACTGTGAAATGCTTTTTCATCACAAGTGTTCTGTGTTTATTCTATTTTCTGTTCCAACTAGCCTCTGAGGTGAGACCAAGGGAAAAATGAATTCTGTAGACACCCCTTCAACAGTTCCTTATGCATATTTATATTATAGACAAAGGGGATGTATTCTGATTGTTTGTTATTTTAATCATTTGGGGTTAATTTCCCAGGGTTCTATTCTTTCTTTTCTGTTTTGCAACAATGAATAATATATATCTGACTTGTATTTTGTGAAAAGAGGGAAGGAGTTAAATACATTTATGAATTTTTAATGTTTGAGAACTTTTTATTGGACCTTTTATTAAATCCTCCTTTAAAAATACAGTATTAGAACTTTGATTTCAAATTACTCCATTGAAAGTTTTTATTATTTTATCATCACTCCTGGCTATGACTGAGATAACAGTAGAGGCACAGCACTTGGAAAGAACTTGTGGGAGGAAGAAAGCAGAATGGAATTATACACTAGCTGTTACATGGTTAACACATAGTTTGAAATGTCTGTTTCTATGACTTTATGCACATGTCAATAGTTGGTCCAGTCTTATTCAATCTCTTTACCAGCAGCCTGGATGAAGGGATAGAATAAATCCTGAGCCAGGTTGCAGATGGCACAAAACTGGGGGGAGTGACTGACATACCTGAAGGCTTTGGTGCCACTGAGAGGGAACTTAGTCTGGAAAACTGGTGTCATGATCGGATGGACGGTCGTGATGGTTCGTTTTGATTTCAAAGTGCAAAAAGAGGCAGAGAGAACTCAGTTCAACTAAAATCAATGTATCTTTTATTGATACCCACTATGTGCGATAGAGGAGAAAGGAAAGAGAGAGAGAGAGAGAGAGAGAGAAGAGGAAAGACAGGGGTATAGCTACCAGCAGGAGACGCGAGTCCTTGTGGCATGCACCAATAGATCCGTCTTGTCCGTCGGGGAGATCTCAGAGGCGGTGAAGCTGTGGGGACTTATTATAGTCTTCTTCGAGGCGAGAGGCAGCTCGCCAGGAAAGGGTGGTAGATCTCATGAGCGATGAGATCTTTCTCGCTCCGCTTGAGGGAACGGGTACAGCAAAGGCACAGGGCAGACCAGTCCAGAGCACAGCTCAGCAAACACGGCTCAGATACTATGACAGTCCCATTGTTTCTGCATGGGTTTCCAGGGGACATCTTGGTCCAGTGAATGCACCTGCGGGAGAAACCTGGATCCCACCTCAGTCAGGCCAGAACTCCTGTGTTGTGGTTTTAGGGTCCTTGGGGTCTCAGCCTCTGTCCTTGTTCAACAATTGTGAGGCAGATGAGGGCTCTTTGGACTGTCTCTTACACCACCCCGTGACTCACAATTGTTGTCCAGAGAGCTCCAGCAGCTGGGTTCATTGTGTTGTTATGAAGTCTTCAGGGCTCAATGTTGGTAACATACCCCAGAAAACAGAGACAGAGAGAGAGGGAGAGAAAACAAGAGAATAGAGGGAGAAAAAGGAAAACAAAAGAAAAAGATGGGCAACAGTGATTAATATTGATTAATAAAGTCTCAAAACAAGTCACAATGATAAAAACAAATTACAATGATGATAAAATTCTAAAACAAATGAATCTTCAAAACAAATCACGATAATATTGATTAACAAAATTATAAAACAAATCATAATGATAAATGATTCACAAAGTCAAATAATCAAAACAAAAATCATGATCATATTAATTTAAACAATTTTTGAATAATCAAAACAAAACAATTTTTTTAAGTTATCATAATAAATCACATAAAACCAAAATACATAATTAGCTTAGAATCTGCATATCTAAAATCTCTTATCTTATTTCGGCAAAAATCCATTTTACAGTTCATGACTATGGCTTACTTGTATGATTTGTCCTGTGTCAATATCTCTAAGTACATCTATAGGAGGGGGTATGTAAGCTAAATTGTATGCATACATTACAAACGTTAATTGTTTTAGCTGTTTCATCACTCTCCAATTCATAAAGAATAAGATTGCTGACAAAGCCAGTCAAAACTAAAGTCAGAAGAATAATGATGGGATGACAGAATTTGTTATCAAGGTTTTCTTGATTTTATCTAAAATTTCACTTAGATCCTGATGGAGCAATAATTACTTTACCAAAGTGAGGTTTATCCCAATCAGAGTAGGCCATAGCTTGTGGATCAGTGTGTAATTAGATTGTAATAGGTGGTGAGAAGTAACTGGAGCTGAATAAGACAAATCAAAAGCTGTGATTTTGGTAAAGTTACAAACACAAAAATTTGAATGATTTTTAGTGTCCAATATTACATTTTTCTACAGCTGCAACATCACAAGCAGTCCTAAATCATACACATCCATTTCCTACATACAGAAGCACTGATGCAGGATTCTCGTTACGATAAACTTCAAAATGACAAATATTTTGTTCCATGTCCAAACAAATGTCCTAAGCTATAATTGTATTACTTTCACAAATAAACCCTTGTTCTTCTCAGGCAATACAGAGTTCTAAATTAATAGTTTGCGATTTCTCATTAGTTTGATGGGCCCATTTCCTAGGCTCAAAAGGATAGAGAATAGCCCCGTCATGATTCAATCTTAATACAATAATAGGGAATATCGAATGTAAAGCATTACATATGGTCAATACAAAAGCTGTGGCTGTGTTTATCACCGGGTTGTATTCCACCAAGATTGAATTCTCTTTCGAAATTATTGGCATTGTCCCAAATTACTTTCTGAATTTCAGTAGAAAGAGTGCCTTCTTTTATAATTGAGGCAGCAACTAACTGTATCCACAACTGAGACTGGAGGCAGTTAAGAGCCAAAATATGTTGTTTTGTGCAGCACTGAGTGCATCAATTATCAATTTGTGGTTATTCAGATTTACCTTTTGACAGTTTGGTAATAGGTTTGATAATATCCACTGAGTCATCCCCAAAGCGAATAAGGACAATTGTAAAGGGTGTTGTCAAATTCCTAATTGTAACAACCAATTTACTAATTAGTAGTTCTAAATCAGTACTATTTAAAATTCCTGATTTTGTTTCTATAACACAAATAATGTTTAAAGTATCACCAGTTTTATCATGGTTTATATGGTCTTTATATCCCTCGGAGTTCTCCTGTGAAAAGTAAACACAACAGAGTCTGTCTCCAAAGGCAAAAAAGTTAGTATGAAGGAATTATCCAGCATGTATTTATGCTTGGAGCTGTCTGGCAAAAAGCAGTGATTTTGGAACACCTGTTAACCCCCCATCTATAAGGGATGTGAGAAGCCAATTTTATCCCTTTCATCTTTTGCCCAAGCCTGGACAGTTTTTGCAGTAAGGTGAGACTCATTATCAGATTGGATTTCTTGTGGTTTTAGGAAAGTTCCAAAGCATCCTTGCAATGCTTTAACAGTATTACCTCCTGCTGGATTTCCGTCTGTCTGGTGAGAAGCCACCCACCCCACAGCAAAGTTCCCTTGGCTTGCAGTGTTTAGAATTTCTTGCCACTTTTTCCACACTGGGATTCTGTTGACTTCACACAACAGTCAGTTGTTGACTGCCTGGGGCAAGAGGGGAGGGCTGTTTCAGTGACTAAGGCAGGTTTGTCTGGGCTGCCATCCAAGTTATCGCCAAGTTTTTCACAGCTCCTAACAGCTTTAATGACTTTTAAAGGGCCTCTCAGGACAACAGGTTGCTGTACTGACAATCCTGAAGAAGCAAAACGCCATACCACCTGGAAACGATCTGTAGGATAAATAGGACCAAGTGGTTGGTAAGCAGTTGCTTCAAAAACCAACAATGTTATTGCTTCTTCTTGAGAAACACCCCATTCCCTTTTTTTTTTCTTTTCTCAGCAGGTTATAAAGGGGTCTGGCAGTTACAGAAAAATCTGGGATGTGTTTTCTCTAAAACACTAGTACTCCTAAAACTTGTTGCAGTTCCTTTGTAGATTCTGGAATTTTAAGTTGATTGAAGGAGGTTAGTATGCATGTCATGTTTCCTTTCCATCAAATTCCCAGAAATTTTACTTTCGGGGAAATTTGTAAATCAAGGCTTTTTAAATTGGAGATTATTTTCTGTTAGGCATCCCTCACTTCTTTTATTTCATCTCCACCCACAAGAATATCATTGATGTGTTGATAAACACTTACATTGTCAGCTATGGATATTTTTTCTAATTCTTGGGCCAAAACAGGGTGGGCAAGGGTGGGTGAATACCGGTGCGCTTGAGAAGGCAGGCTTTGCTTTGGCTTGTTCTCCGGGTGCTGAAAGGGGGAGGGTGCGATGGGTTGAATTTTTAGATTGTTTCTGGGCTCACTGCCCAGATTCTGGGAAGAAAGGTGTGTACTGGGCTGTAATTTCTTAGGGGAGGGGTGTGCTGGCAAATATGTTTTTTCTTCGGGAACCTCCTTTTTAATATCTAATAGCAACAAGTGTTGATGGCTAGTGATCTGTTTTCTTTTTTCTGGTTTTTTTTCACTCAATATCCATTGACATTACAATCACCGGCAGGTGAATTAGATTGAGGGGCTGGAATCTGGGATGGAGACAGACTCTTACGACTGGGCAGTGAGAAACCTGATGGGGTTTAACAAGGGCAAGTTTAGAGCCCTGAACCTGTGGTGGGAAGAACCGCAAGTACCAGCACATCTGGGGGATGACCTGCTGGAAAGCAGCTCTGTGAAGAAGAACCTGGGATGGTAGATGACAAGTTCCCCCTTACAGTCAGGAGGGCCAATGCTGTCCTTAGGTTCAGCAGCTAGAGTGTGGCCAGCAGGTCAAGGGCTGTGATTCCCCCTCTACCTGGCCCTGGTGAGGCTACATCTGGAGTGCTGTGTTGAAAGTACAAGAAAGACAAGGAGCTGCTGGAAAGGGTCTGGCAGGGCCATAGAGATGATTCAGGGTTTGGAGTGTGTCTCTTATGGGGAGACACTGTGGAAGCTGGGCTGCCTTAGTCCAGAGAAGAGAAGACTGAGAGGTGATCTTGTCAGTATATATAAGTATTTCAAAGGTGAGTGCTCAGCGGATGGTACCAGACTCTTTTCAGTGGTAATCAGTGGCAGGATAAGCAGTAATGGCTGTAAACTAAAAGATAATATGAGGAAGAATTTCTTTACAGTGCTCTGCCACTGGAACAGGCTGCTCGATGAGGTCATGGAGCCTCTCTTGGTGGAGACACTCAAAGCCCACCTGGATGTGCCCCTGTATGCTCTAGGCGAGGCTGGCTTGGCCAGAAGGCTGGATTAGTAGATCTCCACAGGTCTTTTCCAACCCCAACAATTCTGTGATTGTGTGATCTTTATTTAATGTCTTTTAATCAATCACAATGCAGTATCTGCAACTCTTTTCTTAAACTGTACTCACCATTTAGCAGTGCTCGCTTTGTTCCAAATATTTCTTTTTCTCTTCCATTTTTCTAGAAATCATGTGCTAAAAAGATACTCAGTGTATCATCAGGAAAATGTGCAGAATGCATTTTGTAGAAATCAGTGCAAAGGTGTCAGGTGTCTTGCTCACCAGACAGTACTGTTACACAACCATCCTCAAGGCTTTTGAAGTGCTAGGATATGAGAAGATAGCGAAGGAAACCCTGGCTGCAGCAACTAGATTTTGAAATGAATTTCAAAGCTGTTATGTCTTTCTGCATTGTCAATGTATGCTAGAATTTAGTGGAGTTCTCTGATGGGAATGAATATCAAAGTACCCCAAGTCTTTTGAAAATGGATATAAACTTAAATCTACCTCTTGCAATAAACCTGAATCTGTTACTTAAAAAGCAAAGAGCCCAGTCTTCAACTTTCTGACCTTTTTGATGGGAGGCAAGAACTTTTGCTGGAAGTCCTCTTGAGTTTTTAAGAGGATTTTGTAGTATTTTGGGACTTAAGTCCCCAGTTTTAATAAGTGTTTATTACTTAACACAGCAAATGTGTGTAAATAAAACAAAATCCCAGAATCCTAATTTTTGTTAACCTTCTGTTTTATGGAAAATTGCAATGGCAAGTTGCCTTGGCCACTAGACAGCAAGGCTTTTGCCCTGTGGGAAATTTCACTCTTAAAGCCATATTTGTTTGAGAAGAGTATATGTGAGGTAAAGATTAAACAAATATCAATACTTTAATATTAAAAGGAGCCTTGGAAAAAGAAAAAAAGGAGAAAGTAAGTCAGAAGAACTACTAAACAGTAGTTCTACACATAAATTTTCTGGAATGTTCCCTTTTTTAAAAAAGAGGTAGTGTCTGCCAGAATTTAAACATTGGTGATTGAGTAAGTTACAGTGCTTTGGAGAGCTTTCACATGAATAATTACCAAAAAGAGCTGTGCAATAGGAAGTAGAAGGTGATGTTTTTATTAGGAATGGGTATCTTTAACATGGGACTCCCATATCAGTTAATTGTCAATCTCTGCAAATTTTCAAGTGTATAATAAAATCAACATCTGTAAAACTAAATCCTAATTGAAATCTTGCATCTAGCATTATAATTTTGTTTTCTGTCAAGTAGCTGGCAACAGAACATTTTCAAACGCAGATGTGTGAGTCAAGACACAAACTTGTGATCAGTAAATAAAACATGATTTTGTTAGTAGTTGTTTTAGCAAAAAGGAAAGCTACAACACAATATTTCAGATCCCTGAAGGCCAGGAGCAGAACACAACCCACAGAGCAGTTAATTAATTGTGGTGGCTGATGACTTGGAGGCTGCCTATCCTGGGCACATTGACTCATCTACGTGGCAAGGTACATGTTTCAGCTGGACAGCTAAAATAAAAATGCTCTGTTGTCCTGGCTGATTGGCAGTCAGGAAGGTTGTATTTTCTTGTTATGTAGCTGTAAGAAAAGTCCCTGGGCTGGGCAAATACAACGCTGCCACTTACGTACTAGATTTTCTCTGTTATATCACATTTCATTTCCCGAAAACAGGACTCCCTGCAGCAGGGAAGAGTGAGTTTTTCAGGAAGCTGGGAGTGAGTGAGGGGTGGGTTGGAGGAATCCAGAATTCTTCACACCCTATTGTGAGCCCGAGTTAGGGGACAGAGAAGAGAATGGTGAATGTTATGGAAAAGCAAAGATTAAAAGTTTTTTATTGTTGGAAAGGAGCTTTAGTAGGGAATAGCACCTGTTTAGTGAAAAGAAATTTAAGAAGTTTATGGGACAGAGTGAGTCATGCTAACCCTGATGGTAACATCATGGTAACATCATCATGCTACAATTTTTGTGTTTGAAATAGTCTTTTGATATATTAGGAAGTATTGCAGTTTTAAACAAAGTAAAGAGTTGCAATGTTAATGTTAGTATGAACACAGAAAACTTGTGGTAATCCTTCCTGTCTCAAGTTTGATCTTCCTGTTCCAGGCTGTTTTATTAATCTGCCATATCAAATTATAGAGCGAAACTGATGAAAACATACGAGTACAATGATAATCAGTATTTTCTTTCGTAACTGTTTGGCTTATTTTTAGGTAGTAGTAAAGGTTAGTAATGTGATTGTCAGGTGGTAACTCATTCTTATGTGCTTGTTTTGCAGCCATCAGATGCTTTGATTTTGGGAAAGATCAAAAATGTGGACTGTGTGCTCTTAGCAAGGTAAATGATCATTTTAAGGGGTTTGAATTAGGCATCTTTAAGTTTTCTCAGATTTTTTTCTCTTTTCATTAGGTGAACTGAATTTCTGCTCTGATATCATCTTGCTCTGTGAGCTTGCTAGCAAAGTCAGGCACAAGTTTGGGTTTTTTCATAAGCAAATTTGATGGTGCAAGGACTGAGAGTATTAAAAATACTGTCTAGGTTAGATAAAAAATGTACTGGGAGGTATTGCCCTAGTAAAAGTGGCAGGCCTGCAAGACCCACCTGCTCTGATGGTAGGCAGATGATGTTGATAACCTTACTAATAGATTCATCTGCTCACTATGTTTGCAGATTTCCTTTTGAAGTAGAGGGTATGTCTTCTTCCAGATAAACTATGTTGCTGGTACTACTGTAAACTCCTCAAAATCATTCCCTTAGATTATTGAGTCCTCTTGCAGTTACAATTATTGCTTAAGGGGCCACATCCCTGCAGTCCTCCCTCTCTATGTAATTTTTTATGTCATTCAGACATCTTTTACTATACTTGAAGAGGCTCTGGAAGCAGGATCTGCAGATGGATGTGTGGAAATTTCACACTGGTGTAACCATGGATGACTAGGACCAACATGCTACTGGATTAAATATAAGAATACTAACACAGTTGGCAGCATCTGAGAAAAATGCACAGATCAGGTACTGATAACAGGATCTATCAGCAGGCCAAGTCAAGGTAATTAATCAAGCACAGGATCCATGCAGGGAATCTAGGCAGGAATGGTAGGAGGTGAGAGATGAGGCTGTAGCATATGTCTAAAGCCCATCCCTCCCTGGAGACAGATTACAGCATAGGTCTGAAGGCTGTGAGGGAGAGTGGGTTGGGGACTGGCACACTGACATAATTCAGGCCAGGAGTGAAGACAGGGTCCTGAGCTTGGAGGCAGGAGCACTCAGGCTCACAGGCTTCAGGAGTTTCTGTAGAGGCCCAGGGTAAGACTGGCCAAGGCACTTAGGGCCCAGTGGTACACTCAGGATGCCAATTCTTTTCATTCCAGTGTTCTTCCATTAAAGCTGCTGACTGCTGACCATCCCTGCAACTACACTTCTGACTGTGGTTTTACTTTTCTTATCTTTCATGGACTTTGCTCATGTATTTTATTACACCTGGAAAACATTTTTCTTATTTCCTCAAATGAACTGCTAAGTCAAGTTCTCATAGCTGTACTACTTCAAACTAGATCTTGGACCGCAGATGTCTGAGCAAGTTGGCTGTGGTTTACCTTCTCCCTGGGATTTATGATCATTCATTTAGAAACCTCGTGAATTTACTTTTAGGGCTAAGATACCTGCAAATTTCTCTTTTGTGTTTTGGCTTCTGAATCAGACTGGGAAAAAAGATTCTATAAAATGATTATGACAGCAACTGCAATAAAGCAATAAATCTGCGTGCCTAGTAGCTTATCGGAAGTGCTAATGACAACATGATAATCCTGACTGACAGTGCTTGATCATGTTGTGCGCATTTCCTGAATGATCAAATTCTCAGGACTCTTTGGCCTCTGAAAAAAATCAGTTGATAAGTTAAATTCCGTCTTTTCTCTTACATGGTTGGAAATAATTTTCTAATGTGTTTAACCATGTAAGTGATGTGCTTCTGTAGCAAAGCCAGAGATAGCACAAAAGCTTATGCTTGTAAGGCCAAGTATTTCTTGTCTTGGTGCAAAAGAATTCTGCAGCAGTGTGAAGTCATTCTTTTAATTTCTGAAAGCTGTCAGATCACATAAAGATCAATGAGAAAAATGTGATTCTACTGTTTTCTTTGGAAAGATGACAGATTAGAGCACAATGTGTGTTCTGTGATGTGCCACTCCTTGTGTGAGAAAATGCAAGCAACACTTCTGGGCAGATTCTTCTTTCTTCAGCAGAAAATTTGTGTAGGTGTATATAATTCTTAAAACCCCCCTGTAATGTGTAGAAAAGGAGTTTCAGAATCTATGGACTTAAAAGATTCAGAGAAAAATGCTTGTTTTAATCTTGAAGCTGCTGAAGTATATTTGAATTGTATATTTAAGATTATTTTATTTACAGTCTTGAACTTAAAATTTTTCATTTAAAAATAAAATTATACCACTGCTTCTTAAACTGAATTCCAAGAGCAGCTCAGTACATTCAGGAAAACAAAATATACTGGAGGCAGTTGAAATAGTCAGTGCCACTTCCAGTATTGTTAGGGGAAATATGTTTCCTGAAATTCGCCTTATTTGGGAGAAGGAAGACGATTTCAGTCTGATTTATTTTTCTCTCTTGCTTCATGTATCTTTGCAGACATGGAAGGCATCATACAATTATGCCATCAAATGTTAATTACCGTGCTAATATCTGGGCATTAAAAGAAGAAAATTGTTCCCATGTATTAGTGACTACTGCCTGTGGTTCATTACGAGAGGAAATACAACCTGGTGATCTTGTCATAATTGACCAGTTCATTGACAGGTGAGTAAGAAGGAAGAAAAAGCGAACAAATGGGGTTAAACCATATAATAACATGTTCATGTTATATTAAGTTTTTGTAAAATAAGATTATAGCCTCAGTTCTTCTGTGAAAAAGTGAGATTCATACAAGAAATATTATAGGAAATGGGAATGCAATTATAAGATGTTCCATTCTAACAGACACAGAAGTGACAGGCTTTGCAGAATGGCCATAATTGATCTGAAGTATAGCTCTGTGGGAAGACTGTTCAGAAGTAAAAGAAATTTTCTATTCTCAGATGTGGGAGAGAAACATGAATAAGAGCACAGACCATTCCAAGTTTTATGAAGAATCTGAAATGAAATGGAGAGGTACAAGAAAGCATAGTAGGAGTCAGCTAGGAAAGTATATGTCATAATAACAAAGTCCTGCACAGGAGAGATAGATGCAGCACAGTAGCAAAAGAGAGGCAGTTGTTTTACAACAAGAATAGATGCTTGCATATATTATTTGTTAAGAATCATAAGGAAGTAAATTTGTTTCTGAGGTCTCTGTACAGTAGCCAGTCCTATCCTCCTTGATTATTTGACTTGAAAAATTCGAGCAAAGCTCGGGGCAAAATAAAGCTACATTTAAGGATCACCAGCAACACCAATAATTCAAAGATCTGGACGCACATTTTAAATGTAAATTTAATATTTGGAGGTGTGTTATATCATGAACTCTTATTTGAGTATTCCACTTAATTTGAAATATTTAAAATGGCTTATGCAGCTTCTTCAGGCATTTGCAGTGCTGCTGGTGATATTTCATTGCCAACTGAATATGTAAACCTAGATTTGTTCCCCATACTGCAGTGCTATTCAAATTTTGACTTACTTTTTTTTTTTTGGCATGTGTAACTGAAATGCTTTTTTTCATGTAAGAGTGGGTTTTAGATACAGTGTATCTGAATTCCTAAGTACCCTGCAAGGGCAAGCCCCATATAAAATGCTTCCTGTTATAATAGAGTTGATTTATGGGTGATATCAGCTATATTGCTGGCGATGTCCTCTTTTTTTTTTTTTTT
>VXBR01006733.1:299714-331239 GCA_013400215.1 Cisticola juncidis
TCCTTTTTTTTTTTTTTTTTTTTTTTTTTAAATTAAGTATTGATACTGATTTATGTACTTGGGGACATGGTTTGGGTGATTGTGAGTCAAGTACCAGTTATTTTGACTGCATTATCATGTGGGTAAGTGACAGGAGCCTCTGTTTGCCATTGGTGAATCACACCTGGAGTACTGTACCCAGTTCTGGGCTCCACAGTGCAGTTTGGATATGAACATAGTAGAGAGAGCCCAGCAGTAGACTATGAAGATATATAAGGACTGGAGAATCTCTCCTAAAACAAGAGGCTGAGACAGTGGGACTGTTCAGCCTGGAGAGAACTAGACTCAAGGGGAATATTATTGATCTGTAGGGGAGGGTGCATAGAAGAAGCCAGGCTCTGTCCAGCAGCACCCAGGATCAGAGGCAGTAGGAACAAACTGAAACACAGTAGGTTCCCTCTGAGCATCAGTGAACACTTCTTACTGAAGGTGACTAAGTACTGGCACAGGTTTCCCAGAGAGGTGGCAGAGTCTCCATCCTTGGAGATACTCAAAGCCATCAAGCTATGGACCTGGACAGCCCATTCTAGGTGAACCTCCAGAGGCCACTTCTACCCTCAGCTGTTTTGTCATCTGTTTTCATTTAGAGTTTATGCAGATGGTCACCAGCAGTAATATGTAGCCTATTTATGAGCAATGTTTCATTTGGGCAAGTAAGTTTTTGTTTTGATGTAAGCAAGTGGAAACTCGTTGTGACTTGTTTAATGCCATCAGGAAACCAAACAGCTTCTCAGAAAAGCATGTGAAATTGTTTCCGTGCGGAAAATTACATGTAATATGAATTTAAAAATCATCCCAAACTTGCAGTTCAGTTCGGAAAGCTGATACATTGTAATGGTCTGACTCTTTTGACAGCTGAGTTTCTGTGTCTTTTTCTCACGTTCTGTGCCAGGGAATGTTAGACTGCCAGGTCTTTGGTGATAGGGTCTGCATTTAGCCCTTCACAGCAGTCTAAGAGTGATTGCATTATAGAAGTCATTATGCCAACACTTCTACTGATGGGAAGATGTTTTTGTGGGACAGAATATTTTAGTTATCCCCCAAAGTCTGAAAAGATGGAATTTTTCTGAAATCCCTTCTAATGAAAGATTAGGGTAATGCAAACAGTGTTAATAGTTTTGAAAAGAAGGTACTGGGTAAATTTGCAAAAACAGTCAGTTATTTTTCTTTAAAGGTATTCTGGCTTCTGTGTAGTGGTTAACCCATGCCAGGCAGTACATAGGAAAGAAGCTGTGCTCTAGGTGACAAGAATTTATTCTGACCTCCATTAAAATCAGCCTTCTGGTGTCCAGGTATATTTTAGTATCTAGGCTATTTCTGTATATGTTCTCAATAGGGAGAATTCCTATTCTCAATTCTCCTTACAGGTGTGAAGCAAAAAGAAGGAGTAGTGAATAGGAATGGGAGAAGAGCTAGAACTGAGCAGAAAACTGTAGGCAGCTGCTATAATTTGCTCTCCTTGGGCAACCACACTGTGAAATTAATGACAGGATTGCAATATAAGGAGTTGTGTAGGACTGCTGCTTAGCATGGGTTTGATGTACAGTGTGTAACACTGAATAGGTGTAATTAGAGCTATATAAGATTTCCAAACTTTTGACAGCCTGATCCTGCAGGTCATTACACACCTAGTGTTTGATTCCATATATGGTCTCTTCTTTCTTTATGCTTATTATTTGGTGTATTTAAATGACAAAAGATACCTTTTATTAAATAAGTACAAAAAACATATATTATGTTCTCCTTGCTTCCAAGTTCAAAAATAACCATTTGCTACTATAGACTGCAAAAGCTGTTCTTTAAAAAGGTACTTCAAAAATCTAGAATAATTGGTTTTTTTCTGCCTTTGTCTCTTGTTAGTTAATTGCAGTACTGTTAAGTCAGTTGACTACATCAGACTAATTGGGGGCTTTTGAATACTTTCTGTTTGGTTTACTGCTCATATTTGATAGAAAGAGAAGAGCAAGACAGTAGCTACTTACTTGAATGACTGAGCACAGTTGTGTAGATGCGGAAAATAGCTTCCTGTAACAGCTACCAGTTTTATTGTTTCTGTTCTCTGTGTCACAAGCACAACTACAATTACTGCAGTATTGTTACACCCTGCAATTTTTTTTGTAGAAGTTTCTTTCTGTGTCCTTGAAGATGCAAAGCATACTGAGACTGCTTTTTATACACTTACTCCAGTCTGAATTTACATTTTGTTCTTTAATTAGCAATAATTTGATAATTCAACACTACTGGAAGAAGGAGGAAGGTAATGATGAAAGTGGTAGAGGCCTGTTTGTAACAGATGAAAATGATTGGTTTGTTCATTTATTTGAGTTGTATTTTGCTTCCTAGAATCAGGCATAGTCAGAATTGACAGAAAATCCTTTGGTACTGTGACAAAACCAAAACAAAGGAGCAAAAACCACCTTATTGTTGGATTAAAAGTGTGGCTGTTGCTGCAGGTACAGGGGCTTAGTGGGGTTTGATTTCCAGGTGGGTTTAAACTACAACAGATGCAGAAGAGAAATTATCTAAGTGTGAACACGTGTTGTTCATTGCTCAGAGCAGTCTTACTGTTGTTACTTAGTCCCTTACTGTAGTTACTTAGTTACTACTTAGAGCAGTTTGTATGAATGGTGCTAAACATCGTGGGATTTCTTTATGAGGCCATGTAATGATATGGCCTTCTCTGGTATGTGAAAGTCAGATAGTAATGTTTATGCATGTTAGACTTTTTCTTAGGCTTTTCTGACTGAAAGTGCCTGACTAAGAACATCTGAAATACTATAATGGAGGAATTGGATTGTGGCTTTTACCATTTCCTCCAACTCTAAATAATTCATTAGCAGACAAAATAGAAAAGAGTGAAAAATCACAAATGTTCTATTTGCAGGTTTTCAGTATCCCATAAAGGAAAAATTAATTCTAGTGTTTCAACTGTTTTAACAGCTCTAGCTCATTTTCCAGAGGTTCTTAATCTGTCCATCTCTTTCCTATTTTATAATCTTGTTCTTAAGGCTACTCTAGTGGTGCATTTTTTTTTGTCAAAACCTACTCTGACATATAACTTATATTTAAAACCTTCTTTTAAATATTTTCTAGTGACTTTATTGGGGAGCTGTTATAAAAAGCTGTATTACCAGCAGATACTTTGTATTTCAACTGTGGATTGAATTTGGCTATTGTCTTTATCTTCTCCCATAAAACACAATATGTGACACACTGCAGGGAAGAAGACAGTGTCTGGAAACACTGTTCCAAACAATTTGCATCATCCAATTGGGTGGCTTGAGGCAGTGCATTTGAGGGTAAAGTAGTAGTGGGTAGCAGTTCCATGTGTTCCAAAATGGCATGGTGGATGGTAATTTCAACAACTGACCATTTTCATCCATTGAAAGAAGAGAGAAAGAGGATTCTTCTGCTTGGAAGCTGCCACTACATGTGTGTGTTACCTTTCTGAGAACATGAAGGCATGCTATTCCAAGGTTTTTCTTGTTGAATTCACACTTCCATCATGCTGGGAACTGTTCCTGTAAATTCCCATCCTTTCAGTGTAGGAATGCACTGATATGAACAAATTCTTTCTCAAGTAGCCTTGTGGTAATTGAGATTTTATTCCTTCCCTTTCTTAAAGCTTACTTTTACTTTTTTTCCAGGGATTATATGCCTGGCAGTTAAGTTAGCTGATTATTTTGCAGTAGAATCACATCACAATAGGGCTGTTTGTGTCATTTAGGAACAAATCAGCTTTTCACTGGCTTGGTTAACAAAAGATTTTCATAATGAATTGACAATGAACTAGTGGAGTAACAGTTTTGTATTCTTCAGCTCAATTCTCAATATACAGAGAAAGAACAGGATTACAGATGGTCACTAATAACATTTCTTCCAATTTTTTCTTCTGCTCCCAGGGGTGCTGTGTTTTTTGGTTTGTATCAGTTAGTTGCTTTCTCTTCTCTCTAAGCAAGTTTTCTGTTTTTCTAGGACAACTAAAAGACATTGTACTTTATATGATGGACAGCATTCCACTCTCTCGGGAGTATGTCATATTCCAATGGCTGAACCGTTCTGCACCAAAACCAGAGAGGTTAGTGAATTCTGTAATAGTATTAAGAAATGTTGTTTTTATGGCACTTACTTGTGATATACAGAGGCAATATGCACCTCTTTATGCTGTTTCTCAGATACATCATAGTGTTAAGGATGAATGTAACATTTGGAAGGCAAGGGAAGTAAAAGATCTTGTGTCTTCTTAAGGGAGGTATGCAAAAGAAGTCTGTTGGCAACATAGATTTTCCCGAAGTCTTAATAATGGGACATAAGATCTTCATTTATCAAGTAACCAAGCAAGAAAGCAACAAATGGAACAAAGCAGTTAGGATTGGAAATTAGTTCCGTTTTTTTCTGAATAAAGGTGCACCTATGGTAGAGGCACTCTACATACTAAATATTTAAATAAATACTTTAACATTCACAGAAATTACAGTATTGCCTTTGTGTGTTTTTGTGCATTGTAGAGATGGATGGCAGTGGAGAGTCAAGGCTTGGGATGTTAAAAATTTTGCCTTTCATTCCTAGCTGTTGCTCTCAGTTGTGTCATTTCAAGATTTTCAGGCTTCTCGGACTAGAGAGTGTGAAACACTTCTCTATTTTTCAGCACTTTTGTAAGCTTCTGGGTGAAGTGTATCTGATTAAATGTCACCTTAGTGTATTCATAGAGTTGACAAAAAAGGAAGTGAAGATTAAACTGTGTATTTTGTGGTGTTTCGGAATGCTCTGATCAGGAGCTGCAAGGAGGTGCATTCTTTGGAGGAGCAGGAGTACTTTCAAAATCAGTCAGGTTGCAGAGACCTGCTCTCTGCAATCAAGACAAGACTGAACTGTGAAGCAGGTGGCACAATCTATACACAGAGTATGGACAAATATTTGGGCTGCTCAGCTATTATGCTTTTGTCACCAATTCACTTCAGAGTCATTATGTGCTATTTTTGTTAATTGGCCACACTGTGGTTTAGAGACAATCACACTGGGAATCAAGGTGTTTTACAATGAGCTAAAGGTATTTTAAGTCTCATGAAGAAACAAGCCACTGCATATTATCCATGTGTATGCTTTTGCCCTTCTTTCTTTGAACAGTAAATTATGCAAAATATTTTGCATTTTTCTTGCAAGAAGAGCCTAGCTACGTGCTCTTACCAAAGATTAGTTGGCATTTAGTTGCTTTCTACTGTGAGCATGATGTCATGTCACAGCAGATGCAAGGAATTTATTAAAGAAATGGATTAAAAAGTGTTATTACTTTGGTGATTGGCAGTACTTCACATTGTCATTTTTTTTAAAAGTAAGTACTCATACATAAGACATTTCCTGAGACTGCAGAGAACATATGCCAAGACTAGGTTTTTTTCAGTTGTTTACTGGCTGGAGATGTTTTTTGGGGTTTTACATTTTTTGAAAAGCCAGCAGAGAAATGTGCCTTTTCAAACAGAGAAAAAGCATTTAGGTACTTCCCAGTTTGATATGTGATCATCATTGTCTCATTAGCCTGTGCATTCTAATCAGCCTAAGAGATGTTTTAAAGAATATGTGGGTTTTGAGCTCTTTGTGAAACTAAGAAGGAGTATTTTCATTTCATTTGAAAATACCAGATAAAAGTGATTTAAACTTTTTCCTGAAACTATGTCTGAAAATTGTTGGGATAATTTCACCCCCGGTTATCCCAATTGAGAGGAAGTTCATAGATAAATGCAATAATAATAAAAAGCCAAATATGTGACTGTAACATATTTAAGGAATGCTGCATCAAAACATCTGAAACCAAATTGTATTGCATTTGTGTACATACATTAAAATTATCTAGTTCGTTGGTTTATGCACTGTAAATTAAATGAGAATGTAAATGGAGTTTATCTTTTTCTCTCAGAAGCTTTGAATAATGTAGGGTGTCTTGGGTATTGGTGCTTTTAGAAACTGGGGCTGAACACAACATCTTACAGGCAGTAAAGTTGGAACTTTGTAAAGAGTTTCAGAAGGGTACAGGTGCTCACCTGTGGTTATGTCATGTCAATTGGTCTGCTGATTTATCAACAGCATAATTAACTGGCATTCATCTAAACATGTATTCAGAATTAAAATCATCAATAAACCAAAATATTAGGTGTGATTAATATTAGATCAACTTACAGCACAGAATAAATAACAGAATATTAAGAGTTTGTAAAGGACCTTTAAGATTATCTAGTCCCAGCTGCCACTGCCATGTGCAGGGGTACCTTCCACTAGAACAAGTTGCTCAAGGCTTTATCCAGCCATGCCTTGAACACTCCCAGTGTTGCAGCATCCACAAACTCCTTGGGCAGCCTGTGCCAGTGTCTCAACACCCTCACTTCAAAAGGTTTCTTCCTAGTGTCTAAACTAAATTTTCCCTCTTTCAATTTGCACCTGTTATTCCTTGTCTTGTTACTACAGTTCCTGACAAGGAGTCCCTCTCCATCTTCCCTGTAGAACCTTTCAGATACTGGAAGGTTTCCCTACAGCCTTCTCTTCTCCAGGCTGAACAGCCCAAATTTTCTCAGCCTGTCTTCATAGGAGAGGTGCTCCAGTCCTCTTACCAGTCTTCCTCTTCATTCCAACAGTTCCTTGTCTTTCTTACACTAAGGACCCCACGGCTGGATGCAGTGTTCCAATAGCATCTTACCAGAGCAGAGCAGAGGGGCAATATCCCCTCCTTCACCCTGCTGGCCACATTGCTTTGGATGCAGCCCAGGATCCCATTGCCCCCAAATGCTTCTTGGCAGGGCTGCTGTCAATCACTTATTGCAACCTGTAGGTGTTTCAGGTGTTGCCACGACCCAGGTACAGTGCAGAAAAACCTGTTTCTATGCATTTGCAGTGACAGACGTGGATACTCCAGCTTTATGTTGTTGTGCTGCTCCACAAAATCCACTCCTTCACACAATCCACTGATCCACATACCAGGGAGAGGCACCCCACAAGGTCACGTAACACACTTGAGCTGTTGCTGCTTGTTCCATGTGTTTGTGTTGAGTGCAGGCTTCTCACAGTGTTTTGCAGGGAAGTTGTTCCACGTGTCATAAATCATACTGCTAAGAAGTTGCTTCTAGTGGTATCAGACTCGGTTTTTCACTGCTGCTGTGGTATAAAAGTCCCTCCTGGCCTACCACAATATTTGGTGGTACTTTTGTTCTCTTTTCTTTTCTATTTTGTTTTGTTTTGATTTGATTTATTTTGTTTTGTTTTGTTTTTGTTGATGGTCATTTTAAATAGATGTCATCATAGTTTCTTTCACTTCCCTACTCAGGACACTGATGGGTATCCTAGTCTCATTTACCTAGGCTGGTATCCTCTTACTCCAGCTGTATCAACTGGCATTATCTAGGTCAATTACCAAGAGAGAAAGACAGGATTATTCTGCCGTATATGAGGTTCTCGTTGGAACTAAAAAAACCTGATGAGAAGTACATGCTATATGTCCAGTATACAGCTCAGCCACTGGCATGGTAAAATGTAGTAATTTCTGTACAAATCCCCAGAGTACTCCTTTGAAGTATGTGCTTGTAGAGTTTTACTTTAAAAATGTAAATTTCCTGCTACTGTTTTCACTGGCTCAGCTCCACCATGTGGTAATGCAGTGCTCAGTGGATGCTTTTACCTGCCGTTCTGCTTGCAGTGTAGGCACAGTCTAAATGTGCAAAAATATTCTGTTTCCCAGTCTTCTTGGTCTGCACTGAAAGCAGTAATCCAACTAATACTAGATGAGTTCAAGTTCATCCCTGTTGGTAGAACAATTAATTTTTCTTGTTGGTGAGGAAAACAAAACTCATCTTTGGTTTTGGACAGTCACATGAAATATTACTACTTTGTAGAAAGCTAACTTCTTTTGTGTGCAAGTTTTTAATAGGATGCAAAAGCAGTGCATGAGGGGAATTATTTCCTTTGCTTAACATGGGCATGTTCTGCAGGTTCTTATTGAGACTGCCAAGAAGCTGGGGCTCCAGTGTCATTCCAAGGGAACAATGATCACAATTGAAGGCCCACGTTTCAGCTCTCGAGCAGAAAGCTGTATGTTTCGCAGTTGGGGAGCTGATGTTATCAACATGACTACAGTGCCTGAAGTGATTCTTGCAAAGGAAGCTGGAATGAGTTATGCTTGTATTGCCATGGCAACAGATTATGACTGCTGGAAGGAACATGAAGAGGCAGTAAGTGAAACTTTTTTCCTATGGTGTTGTCCAGAGGGATTTGAATAAGAATGTGTAGGTTTTCATAAGAGATGACATACTAAATCTGTTCTTAATGACATTAGTATCCTTGAGTTATTCTTGATGAATGATTGTGAGAGTAAGAATAGATTCAATTGTTGCTATCTCATTCATTTTCATAAACGTACCTCACTACTAGCAAACCTTTTGTTTCCTGTTGTCTGAATCAGAGGGTCTGTGAGTATGTAGCTCATAAATTCTGTGTGTGACTTGTCTGTGATTAGTCTGGTGTTTTTCCTTTTGCAGCTCTGTGCAAAATTATGGATATGCTTTAGATCTCCTATTTGTTTCCAATACACAAGAACAAACCATATGCACAGAGGAAAAATCATTTGTACTGTCTAAAAAGACCAACATTCTAAGGCTTCACTTTTACACTTCTGAGTTAAATTTATTTGGGTGTTTAAAATGTCATCAACATTGAGAGACACCACTCAGTTGTATTGTATTTCTAGGTTTCAGTGGATAAAGTTTTAAAGACGCTGAAAGGGAATGCAAATAAGGCTACAAGCATACTCCTTACTGCTATACCTCAGATAGGCTCTATGGAATGGACCAACACTCTGCACACTCTGAAAGTAAGTACACAAATGAGGCTGATGATGCGTGTGTGCACCCATAACACAGGTGTGTGTTACAGGATGTTTTTGCTTAAAGCAAAATGTTTCAGAGTAAGTGCTTCAAGAAACCAAATTAATTCAAGAAGGGCAAGGTTTGTTCCCAAGGAATAGCTTTAGTTTTACAAGTTTCAGTTGTGGAAAAGGTTTAAAGAAAACAGATAACTATATACAGTTGATGAAGTGAGACCTCAACCAGAAGATGTTCATAAGACATAAATAAATGAGATACAAAGCAAAATACAAATATATGAGTATCCAAATGAAACTGTGATCTTAGATCTTAGCACAAAGGAGAGTCAAGTGGAAGAGACTGAACCAAACCAAAAACATAGTGCTCACTTTAATATGTAGAAGAGGAACAGTCTTAAAAGGTATGGGTAATAACCAGTTTGAAGTTATTAGAATTGTGTTCTCCACAGGTTTTAAGTCAAAGGTTCAAAAAATATGGAAAAGAAAAAAATTTTGTAATATACTGGTGAGGGAGTTCTTACACAGAATTTTTCATAGATAAGGTTTACTTGTGTTTTTTATCACCTGTATTTCACAGGCATACTTGAGATTCGTTTGTGGCTCTGACAAAGAGGAAAAACAATGTTAAAATAGTTTGGATGTCTATCCAGCTTCTCAACAAGATTTTTTTACTGGGTTAAGATAAGGACCAGGAGAAATCATTCATCAAATACTGTTACAAGCAAAATAGGCTATGCTTAGAGATACTAATTGGATTTGTTGCTAGCAAAATCAGAGCAGGATAATCTATCCTTGGACTCTATGAGTCACATATTTAAGAATTATCATCAAAATTACGCTCAACATATAATCCTTAGTTAGAAAAACAAAAAACTACTAAACTAAACAGAGGAATAAATTCTCTACATTAAATCTAAGACATAATCACTAGACAGAACCAAAAAGACAAATTAAACAATAAATCCACTCCTAGATTTTTCACTACAATTACAATACAAATTTCCAATATGTTCTACTTAATTTTTTGATTTAATACATGTTTTGCCCAATTAATTATATATTTCTGTAGAAATAATTATTTCTCCCAATTAATATCCTTATCTCAAAGTCCTCATAGTTGCCTGCATTCTCCACAAAAAATATCATGATTTTGACACTTGCCAACTGCCAGTGCATCCATGAAAAATCATTCACTCATTTCCTCTGCTATAGTCAAGCAGAGGAGGGGAGAAAGAAAAAGAAATTAAAAGGCACATGGGGTGAGATAAGGATTAGGACAAAACACTCCAAGGGCAACACAGGCTCAATACTTTAAAAGGTATAAAGAGAAATGTATTAACAGAATTAAAAGACAATAATGAGAACTAAAACCTTTAGAACACCTTTCTACCCCTCTTCCCCCACCCCACCCTTCTTTCCTTCCCACCAACAGCACAGGGAGACAAAGCATGGGATTTTTTGTCAGTTTGTCACCTCTAAAAATCTTTCTTCAGTTCACTTAGGGATGGAAGTCTCCTTTGCTATATCGTGGGATCCTGCCCACAGGAGAAAGTTCTCTGTGAACTTCTCTAACATGATTCTAATTTTCACGAGTAGCAGTCCTGCACAACCTGCTGCAACGTGAGTTCCTCCCCCGGGCAAACAATTTTCCCACAACTGTTTTTTTCATGGGCCGTTTAGTTTGTGGGGTATAGTCGTTTAAGGATGAGCTGTTCTAGTTTGGAAGCAAGGGTCCATCTTCCTCTATCTCAGGAAACAAGAGTTTTTTTCTCTCTCTTTGCAAGTCTAACACCAGATCACAACTTTTCAGCATCCACACGCTCCAGCATGAGCACCTTTTTCTCACAGGCTGCATATGAATTCTGCATCCCTCCATGCACTTCATGAATTACAGGGAAAGACTTTGTTATATTACAGTCCTCACCACAGCTTGCAGAAGAATCTCAGCTCCAACACCCAGAGCACCTCCTCCTCCCACTCCCTCCTTTCACTGACCTTAGTGGCGCCATGTTGCTCTCCTCACGTCTCTTCATCTTTTCCCTTTTCTCTGTTCCGGGAGAGAACTGGTGTCTGTAGGATTGTTTGTTCACAAGTTCTATCAGCTGAAAAGTTCTTACAGAGTTCTGCAGCACTGATAGATTGATCTTGTCCAGGCTCTGCCTCAGGGAATTGCTTGCGGTGCCTCTCGCTGCTGGTCACACAGCACCACGGGGGCCACACGGGCAGTGCCACCCACCATGGCGCAGGCTCCGTTTGGTGCCTGTCTATGCAGGGCACTGAAAAGGAGAAGCTGCTGCTGCTTCTGCCCTTCTGTTTGCGGTGTGGCAAGCCAGAAGTGGCCAGGCAAAGTCCATTGCTGGACGTGCCAAGATGGTGGTGGCCATGTGGCCACTCCTGCCCTCAGCCACCCCAGTCTCTTCTGCAGGGCTGCTCCTGGCACCGGCTGTGGGGCCACTCTCAGCGCTGGGATGGCCCCTCGCAGCATGATCTGCCAGCCCCACCAGGAAGGGGACTGGTGGCTCCTGCCACCTCCCCTCCAAGGACAGGAAGAAAAGAGAGTTCCCATGGTTTTGTCTTTCTTTAATACATTACCACAGAGGCATTACCAGCTTATCTAATTGGCTTAGCAGTGTGCCTGTTCTCAGAGACGGACTGATTGGTTTTGCCAGGCACAACAGAAAATCACTTCTGTGGCTGGCTTCTTCCCTTGTCAGCAAAAATCAAGCCACGCAAAACCACCACAATCATTCATCAAATACTGTCATGAGCAAAACAGTATCAGCTTAGATATATTAATTGAATTTATTGCCAACAAAATCAGGGCAGAATAATGAGAAATGAAAGAAACCCGTAAAAACACCCTCCCAACACCCCTCCCTCCTTCCAGCTCTTCCTCCTACTCCAGCAGTGGAAGGAGACAGGGAATGGGGGTCATGGTCAGTCCATCACCTGAGGATGCTCCCACTGTTCAGGGAGAGGAGTCCTTCTCCTGCTGCACCCTGGGACCCCTCCCACAGGAGACAGTTCTCCATGAGCTTCTCTGTTGTGACTCCATCTCATGGACACCAGTCCCCCTCAAACTGCTGCAGTGTGGGTCCCTTTTCCATGGGATGCAATCCTCCAAAGACAGGCTGCTCCAGCCTGGGAACAGGGCCTTTCCCTCCATGGGTCTTCCATGGAATCACAGCCTCCTCCAGGCACCCACGTGCTCCAGCATGGGGCTCCTCCATGGGCTGTGGGTGGATCTCTGTATTCCCCTGGATCCCATGGGCGGCAGGGGCTCAGCTGCTGCACCATGGTCTCACAATGGGCTGCAGGGGAATCTCTGCTCCAATGCCTGGAGCACCTCCTGCCCCTCCTTCTCCACTGACCTTGGTGTTTGCAGACCTGTTCTTCTCACATGTTCTCTCTCTGCTCTTCTCTGGTTGCAGTTACAACTGCACAACCCCTTGTTGTTCTGAATTCTTCCTAAATATTTTACCACAGAGGAGTTACCATCATTTCTAATTGGTCCAGCCCTCGGCCAGCAGCACATCTATCTTTGGAGGCACCAGGGATTGGCTCTGCTGGGGATGAAGAAGCTTCCAGCACCTTCTCACAGAGGCCACCCCTGTAGCCCGTTGTTACCAAAACCAGGCCACACAAAACCAGTACATCATATCAGTGATTCTCATCTCCAGTTTAGTCAATGTCATGAAGGGAAGATGTATTTAGCAAAATTCACCTGGGACACTTTTTAAGCATAAACGACCAGGTCAGGTTTGTAGAACTCTAACACAAATTCTTGAAATTAGTCTTTTGCCAGTTCTTTACTGAAAAAAACTACTTTTCATTAGGAGTGCCTGAATTATCTTTATGAATCTTCCTCATCTGATTATCTGGAACAGTTATTTTAATATTTCCTCAATACATATGAGAGGGGTAACTGACTTTTTCCTTTCCCTTTTGCATCCATTAGGAATGGATGGATAAGGGAGGCAACAAAATCGCTATTGCTTCTTCCCTCTAATCCACAGAAAAGTGTTTCAGAGGATAGGACTTCACTTTTTTAATACAGATGTCTAGCTATACAGCAAACTCAGAGTTTGAACAAGTAATGTAAAATCTGTGAGATATTCCTCAGGCACATTCTTTCATACTGGTGTGAAAGGAAATGGTTCCCAAGTCTATTGTGCAGCTTAAGTACTGATGAATCCGCCTTGATTTCTGGCAGGCATACTTCTGTGAGCAGTGTCATCTTGTGTTCTGTTGCATGATTGTCTTGACTCTTCATTGGGAGTGAAAGAGAACTGGCACTACATTTGCAATGTTCCCCTTTAATGAATAACAGCTGTTCTTTCAGTTAATTGTCAAGTGCTTCCTCCCGCTCCCCTCCTAAGTACTGTTTGCTGAAAGAAGAAAATGTGATGCACCAGAGGAAGGGTCACTCCTCCTAATGTTGCTTAACACTCTCTTAAATATCTACTGGCTCATATCAATAATAAATACAGAGATAGTTTCACTTGCAGTTCTTAGGTATTTAAGTTCTTTGCAGGTAGGTTGAGAAAGGGAGTTGATCTGAAGGCACTGGAAGAGCTGGAAACAGGCAGTGAGGATTGAAATCCTATATCAAGAAACTAGGAGCCACAAGTGTTAATGACTTGAAAGAACAAGAACTCTGGAATAGTGAGGAATTCTGAAGCTCCAGAGGCTTTGGAGGCTTTCTTTAATTTTACATAGGAACATCAAGATAGGCTAAAAATGTTCTGGTTTGGGGAATTCCATGGTGATAAAGCAGATGAAGGATTGGTGTTAACAAATCAGAGAGGTAATTTTTCAGGGAAGCAAAGAGAAAGGTACATGTATATGCCTCTGTACAAGTGTGTCATGGAACCATAAAGAATCTTTTAAAACTATTGTCTTCTAGTGTACTTCAGTATATTTTATAGTGGGGATTTTGAAGGCCAGATGATGGAGTTTTTTGAACTGATCTGTTTTGGAGGCACCTTTTCCTAGAGCTTGAACGTAGCACCTCTTGCGTGCCCTGTGGAAATGTGTTAAGGAACACAGACAAGGAGCAAGCTGAGTAAGACTACACCTGGTACACTACTATCAGTGACATCATATATGCAAGCCACAGCTATGCTTCTCAAATAGGCATTTGCAAATGTCTGTTCTGGTGTTGGGGAAGCATGTGAAACAGTAAAGCTCTACACAGACACAGCTTTTCTTTTACAAAATCTGTAATCTGGCAGCTATGACAGGAGGAACTTCACCTGGCAGGAGAAAATGTGCTCTGCCCACCTGTATTTTTCTGTCTCCTTCCATGGAGGTATTCATTCCAGATCAATACACATGCCAGTGGTATCCCCTCTGAATCTCACCGTAGTCTTTAGGAAAGACTGCAGTGTTGAAACAAAATGTCAAAGGGCAGGGTTTTTGGTAAAGGATAGGCTGCTTGCAATTGCTTTTCTTTGATGTATCATTTAATCTGTGATATGTCAATGAGTGTAAGAGTACTTTGAAATTTACTGGTTTTTAACTGTCTAAGATGTCTTTAGGCCAGTATTCCCTGGCTGTAAGGAGATAATTTTCCAGTGTCATTTTAAAGCCTTCACTCTTTCAGAACAGGGTATGACCACATAGTATTTATGTCATGTGTCAGGAAACACAGGTGATGCTGATGATCACAGTGGTCCAAGTGATTTCTCTTTGGTGTCAAGGAAATTTCTGGATAGGCTGGCCAGTCATGGGTATACAGCTGGATATGCTGTTAACTGAGAAGAGTTGTTTAGTGAGATGATAATTACTGGCAATTGTTGGTGTAATCCTCATGAAACTGTGGCATTCGACATCCTATGAGGAGCAAGTAAGGCAAATAACAGTATCATTGCTGGAGTTCAGGTGAGCATACTTGTTTTTAATCAATGAACTAGTATGTATAATCTCATAGGAGACAGCTCTGAAAAGTCAAGGAGCTCCAGAAGGTAGGCAGGTCTATAAAGATAGCATTCTCCAGGCCCAGTACTGCTCCACAGAAAGACCTTGACTGAACAGGAAACAGCTCTAGTATAAAAATGCAGTATTCAAGGGTTGGAAGCAGAAACAAGCTACAAAGAAAGAACCCAAATGGAAGTGCAGGTATGTTAGGGATGCTTTCAGGACAGTGGGAGCCTGTGTATAGTTGACAATTGGAAGAGATGTCAAAGGCAACAAGAACTGCAGCCAGTGCATTGATAACAAAAACTTACCACGTAGAACATGGACTTACTCCCCATGAAGTAAATTAATTTGTGAGAGCAGACAATTTCATATTGGAACTGATAAAGTAGACTTCTTTTTATCCTTGCTACAAAAAGTATTAGTTAGAAAAGGACTATCCTATTGAAAAGAATTTTAGCTCATCATAACTGAGAATTGAGCTCTTTACCCATGAGTATCAGGAGAATCTGTACTATAATGTTAAGAAGAATGTCCTGTTAGAACTGAGATTTTTTACAGTGTGGCTGTAAGAAGTTCAGCTTGTGGTAAGGTGTTAGAGCTTTTGTGAGTGCTCCTCAGGTAAGTTTCTTGGCTCTGTGGGGAAACCTGCTGGTACTGCCTGTCTTTTTCTTGAGCTTCTGTACTAGCCTGTGGGAAATGGTATTCATCAGATCTCTGATACAAGGAATAATGCTGTATTTTGAGATTGTGGTAACTGAATACTCTAGGGTAGTTCAGATTGAGTAAGGTAACTGTAGATGTGGTTCAATACACTTCCATCAGGGAGTCACTTGGCCATTTATGTGATTTGACAGGTAACAGGTTGAAGGGCATAAAGCTTAGTATTTTTTCAGTCATTTTTCTTAGTCTATGTCAAACTGAAACTTACAATGTAAGTTTCTGTAAATTCTGTATGTAAGTTCTGTATGTAGAACTCTAATCTTCTAAATATTTCTGAGTGATTTTCTTGCTCAAAAACTATCTTGGTGAAATCAGTGACTATACATATGTGATCAGAGTATACTGGCTCAGGTGATTAAAGTGAAGGAGGAAAATTCATCAAGGCTTCACTTCAGCTGTAGTTGCATTGGTCCACATGCAGGGATGCTTGCCAGCCAAAGACTTCTCAAAAAAGCTGAGATTAAAATGTTTCTTAGACCTTGCTCTTGAATATGGCTAGTGTCAAAGTTGCCTGTCCCTACGTAACTTGAATAGTTCATTCACTCTCAGTCAGTGCCATCTGACTGGTTTCTGTTCTTGATAGCTGTACTTCAGAAATGATGGAAAGTCCTGTGGAAGTCACAGAAAGCATGCTGCACAATTTTTTATTTGTAGTCTGTGGTTTTGCAATATGGTTGTCTTTCTCCATATCAATAAGAGTTAGTCCCTACGTAACTTGAATAGTTCATTCACTCACAGTCAGTGCCATCTGACTGGTTTCTGTTCTTGATAGCTGTACTTCAGAAATGATGGAAAGTCCTGTGGAAGTCACAGAAAGCATGCTGCACAATTTTTTATTTGTAGTCTGTGAGCACAAAGTCCATTATTTAGTGGTTTTGCAATATGGTTGTCTTTCTCCATATCAATAAGCCTCTCACATGGCTTTACAAAAGTTACAATGAAAACTCCTCGTGTGTGTATGCCCTCCTTGTAATTATACTGACTTCTGTGGTGCTGGAAAAAGTTGGGGATACTATGCACATGAAAGGAGTTACACCTGTTTGTAGCCAAAATGGATGCTACATAGTCTACCATTACAATGAAAAGTAATTCTCTCTGCATTGGCAAAAGAAGCATTTATCTCCTGTGACTTTGTATTTCAGACAATGGTGCAGTGTTCGGTCATCCTGCCAAAGCAGTAACAACCTGGATGGACCTTGAAGTTTCAGTGCTTACAAGGAAGAGTGGATCACTTTCGAACTTTCAGAGGTTATAATATCTTCAAAAATTGTTACAAGCTTAAAAGAATGGACTAAACAGTGACCAATGATCATGTGTAAGGCTGCTGTTAAAATCTTTGTCGGTTTGATCACATATAAGATGGTTAAAATTAGATTTTGTGTATGTTTTCATCTATAAATAGCCCTAGTGACAAACTGTGCCTGACAGTGCTGAGAGAGAAAAAAGTCAGTATCCTCTATTCAGTGGTACCTTTTAACTGATGGTAGAAAGGAAAGTCTAAGTAATATTGTTGTTGCAGTTTCATAAAATTAGATCTAAGAAAGCACATTCATAGGCTATTTGTGTTGCTGTTTCTACCTCCCATCTTTTTCTTCAACAAAATACATGGTTAAAGTTCACTTTGGAAATACAACAGATTTCAAATTAAAATTACTATTTTTATACATTATCCATATTTTTTATTCCAGTGATTTTTTAAAGCAGCATATTTGCTAGAAGACATAGTTTAATAATTGTGGTGATTCTGTCACAGCAGCAGTTGTGTAATGAGTAAGTGTCGGAGACTGAAGTAATACCTAGACCAAATTTGTACCTGAAGATGTACTTACGTGACTTACAGAACTGTACTTTGCTGACAATATCCCAAGCACTCTGCTGGCCATTTTCTGCTTCACTGAACGGTTTCAATTTTAGTTCCTGTATTAAGAGATGAATGTGCTGGAGTGGTTTGAATGTATGCATTTCAATTTTTATTACAGTTTTATTTTAATAAAATAACCTGCTACTTCTTGTCTAGTAAATAAAACAAATGAAACGTATGCTTCTACAAAATGTGTGGAAATTGGGGTGGGGGGTTTATTTACTTGTAGTCATTATGTCTCACAGTGATTTTTGCCATTCATAGAACAGGTTGATGATGATACCTTGTAAGCAACACTTGCAGAAAGACACTTTAAAAATACTGTGCTGCTCAGAACTCTAGATTCTGTGTCCCTTAACAGCAGGGATGGCTGAGGAAGAAGTGGATCAGAATGCAAGGGAAAGATCAGAAACATGAACGATAAGGATCCTCATAGTACTGTAAAAAAAAAAATACTAATCCATAGAAAAATAGAAGAAAGCAGGTACATAAGCATTTTAGCTTCCTAATCTTTTTCTATTAGACACCCAGGCTCATGCTGTGAAAGCCATTAGATCTGGATGTATTCTTCCTAGCAAAACCAGTAGATGTGCTTTTCAGATACTGGTGGAAGTAGCTTAACCAATTTTGTGTATTTCCTAGTGTTTTTTTAAGAACTTGGATTGCAGGAGCCGGAGCTTGAACATACCTTTCATTACCTTCAACTAAGCCAAATCATGTATCTGGCCTTAAGAATGGTTTCCATTTTTATCTTTTTTTCACAGGCGCTTTTGGTGAAATGGATCAGAGCCAGGAAATTCATATCTGAGTGTTGTAAGAGAAAGTTTTTTCTTGATGTCCATTTTCAACCCCCTTGGGTTGCTCTTTTTGCATTTGGCAGTGACATACAGTGGTAATTATTATGCTTTTTTTTTTTAAATTTATATACTGGGTACTTAGTGTCACAGGAGAGTGGCACAAAGAAGGTCCATAGGTATTAGGTTCTGTTACACATTTCTGTTACAAATTCTTCATATGCAAGGCTAGGGGAGAACACTAGGTAAGGATGGCGGCATCCAAAGAATTATAGTCAATAGCACAGTGTCCAAGTGGAAACCAGGAACAGATGGTTTCCCTCAGAGGTCTAGAATCAGTACTGTGTAGTATTTTCCTTAATTAAGTAAGATAGTGTGATTGAGTTTGTGGAAGGCAAAAGCACTATGGTGAGTGAGGGAAGGAATGCTATCCAGAGGGAATTTGACAGGCTCAAGGAGTGGGGCCCAAGTTCAATCAGAAGGTTGAAGGTGCCGCGTTTGAATTGAGGCAAAAGAGGTTGAGATCAGCCTTGTGGAGATGGACTTTTGGGGTGGTAGTGGATGAAAAATTGAACATGGGACAGCAGTGTGCATTCACAGCTCAGAAGTCCAGCTGCGTCCTGGGTGGCATCAAAAGCAGAGTAAGGGAGGTGATTTTGCCCCTCTGCTCTCATGGCACCCTACCTGGAGTATTGCATCCAGCTTTAGGGTCCTCAGTAAGAAAGATGTGTTGGAGCAGGTCCAACAGAATACCACAAAGATGATCAGAGGGATGAAGGCTCAGAAAGTTGAGTTGTTCATACTGGAGAGGAAAAGGCTCTAGAGAGACTTTATAGTAGCCTTTCAGAACATAGAGAGGGCTTTTGAAGAAGATGGAGAGAAACATTTCACCACATCATGTAGTGACAGTTTTAAATTCAGAGTGGATATATTTGGATTGGATGTAAAAACAGTTTTTATGATGGGGCTGCTGAGACAATGAAACAAGTGGCATAGAGAAATTGTGGGTATCTTTGGAAGTATTCAGAATCAGGTAAAGAGACTTCTGAACAGTCATGACTAGTAGAAGGTGTCCCTGCCTGTTGTGGGAGGATTGGGCTATATGTCATTGATGGTTTGGGCTGGAAGAGACCTTTCTGTGGTGTTTACTTGTTCTGTCAACACAGGCTTAGTACCTAATGGCATCTTGTGCTTAAATTGTATGAAAAGTCTGTTAAACTCTGGTAGTGTGTAGGGTGTTTTTTGCAAAGTTCAGTGTACATTTTATACTCTGAAATATGTTGCACGTAATTTAATCATAGGACTACATAGAGAGAGATGGTAATTGGCAAGAAAAGCATACGATAATGTTTAATTATGTAAAGATAGGACCAAACATAAGTGATTTTAATTGTCTGTCTAAGCAGTCTTAAGAAATGTATTTATTGTAGGCTGAACTGAAGTGAGGTACAAAGAAGATACAAGTAGTATGTATCACATTACTAAAACCAAGTAAACATTCTAACAAAGAACCATGGCCCCTTCTTGAACTCAGAATATGTCTGTTTTCACAAGAATGAGACAGAGATGGGCCGAGGGCTTCACTAATAGAAGTTACCACACTTCAGTTTGAGTGTCTCTCCATGACTTTTTTTTTTTTTGCAACTGTTATTCAGTCCATTTGCTGTGAAGAATTTGGAGTACTGCCTTCTGGTGCAGAGCATTGATGTTGCTCCTATATCATAACATCAGAATCAATGTTAGCAAGTACAAGTTTGAGGCTCTTAGAAAATTGAATCTTGGTCTGGTAAATGGCTTATCAGGATATAGGATGGTAAATTGTGGCTGTTGCCAAGTTTTCAAACATCCCAGGTTCCAAAGTGTGGCCTTCAAGCTTGACTCATATCATTGCTTGTCTTACAGAGACTTCATGGTTTCTGGTTGTTAAGTATGACATGTTATATACTTCTGGTTTTGCATTAACATCTCTTACACCAAATTCTGTCTCCTAGAAAAATTAACAAAGCTTTTAGCAGGAAACCTATCTGCTTTCTATGTATGTGTTTCACAGACCACTTTAAAGCCTCTTCTAAACACCAGTCAGTTCAAGACGGGTACCTAAATAGTGAGCACTGAAGCAAATGATGTAGCTTCTTTGTGGTTAAATTACATGTAATAAAAAATGGATTAGAACCATGGAAAGCTTAATAATGTATTAGCTACTGGAATTTTACCTTAAGTTTTCCAGGTCTGTTTCTTATTCTCCAGCAGAATTGTCCTAAACTTAATGATTTGTATGGCCTGAATGCTATCTCAACTTTTGGTTGAAGAGAATACCCCTAGAGCAAGCAGAAACTGCTGAAGAACAGATCAGTCTCACATGCTTCTCTGCAGGTTATGCCTTGGGGAAATGGAGAAATGCAGCTGGGAAACAGTGGGTATGTTAGAAATTCAAAGCCTGATTTTCTTTCCCACATACACAGAGGGAAAACTGAGTGGAACTGAGTGCTTGCAAATGGCACAAATGCATAAAGCAAGAGGTATGCCAATATTAGGCAAGGACCAGGAAGAACAATAAATAGCCAACTGATTTCTTACTCAGTTTTCAGCTAGCATCCAAAGCCAAAGATTGGAACTTTATTAAACATAGAGACCTACACAGACCACAGGCAGAAATGTCACAGCAGGGTAAGTTCAACAAGCAAATGACATGCAAGAGAAGACATACGCCCACTCAGAGGAGCTTTTGTCCAACTGTCTTTTCAGTTATGTTCATTAGGAATTCTGCCTTATCTTGGCACAAGTATCCCAGGCAACAGAACTCCTTCTGCTTTGAGTGAAGAGATTTCTCTATTTGGACTCAGCTCTATGGCCTGTATTCCAAACTCACACATACCTGTATCCTGAGCACTTGCTTTCTGAGTGTGGACTTACTATTATCTCCTACCCCACTCTTCACTGATTGTTTGGATGTTGTATTTTGCTTAGCCCAGCTATCCATGGCTTTCAAAGTCCTTTTATCTTGGATGAGATCTCCATTTATTTTGCTCAGACCATCCTCCAGTGTGCATATTAGCAGTATAATGTACTAATGGCAATGCAATACTGTGAGTTCAAATATGGCACAAAGTAGACAAGGAGGCAGGCCATCAGATTTACTCATTTTCTCCCTCTTCTGTTTTCTCTAAAGCATTCTTTGCAGCCTAACATTGATCTATCTTGCTAACATGAGATTGCCCACTCGTATCTCGTTTTCACTTATCTAGCACTTCACACTCTTTCATTCTAATATCCAAAGCATCTCTCAGAATTTGCACAGGTGGCATATGACATCAGAATTGAATTTTTGTATTAGTGTTCAAAACACCTCTAAGAGCAGTTGCTGTTCCCAGAACAAACCAGCAAGAGAGTATTTTGTCTATTGAAACTAGGTGAGCATTAGTAAGAGGAGAAATTAATTCAGGAGGTGCTCAGCACTGGGCGGGAGCAGCTTTCTAAGACGGAAGTTCTGGCTTAACTGTTTTAGTTCTGGCTTAACTGTTTTAACGACTGCTTCTTCTCCCCACTGTCATTGCAATGTTAGCTGAAGCAGGACAGTGCAAAACAATTGAAATTAACATTTGATCACACTTCTGCAGAAGTTTGCCATTGTTCATTTAGATGATTGACAGTTTCTCTACCACCTTTGCTATGAATTGGCTCAGGCAATTTGTGATGCAAAGACCTGTGGAATGATTAGGCATACTTGAAAGTATGTTTTCAGTCTGAACATCAGGGTGTCATAGATGATACACAGCTGGAACTAAGAATAGTACTTGTTGTAAGAGAAACATATTCTAGAGGACACATGAAGTCTGTCCAGTTATTTGGTTTCCTACAGTGTGGTTCCTCTAGCACAGGACATTTCATCTGAAATCTTTTAATTTGACTGTAGAATCTTAATAGTGCTTTATAAGAAGCAGCTTTTCTATGGGCTTTTATCAACTGTAAAAGAAGGTTCTGAAATACATTTTTTGTGTTTTCATAACACAGTCAAATATTAAAATCATTCTTTTGCATCTGCCTGAAGGTAAACCAGGAAGATAAGCTAGTAGGATGATGGTGGTAATAAGAGTTTCTTTCCCCTGACTTGCATGTGAGTGCAGGGGGAAAAGCTTTCCTCGGGTCAGTTTACTGCACATTCCATACTCCACAGCATTACTGGCCTCGTATAGGAGTGAATTTGCCCTTACTTGCGTGTGAGGGAAGGGGAATAGGCATTCCTCGGCTCAGTTTCATAGATGTCGCTCCCTTTGTGGTGTTACTGGTCTTGCACCAGGCCTTGCTTTCTCCTTACCTGCATGTGAGGGCTGGGGAATAGGCTTTCGTTGCCTCCGTTTAGTAGACATCCCACACTCCTTATTCTTCCTCAGCTGCTAGCAAGAGTCGCTTTCCCCTTACTTGCTTGTGAGGACAGGGAAATATGCATTTCTCTGCTCAGTTTAGTACACGTCCCTGCCTTCATAGTGTTACTGGGCTAGTAGCAGAAGTTGCTGTCACCTTACTTCCATGTGAGGGCAGGGGAATAGGCATTTCTCAGCTCAGTTTAGTACACTTCTCCTCCATGGTGTTAATTGGCTGGTAGCTGGGAATGCATTCCTCTTACTTCCATGTGAGGCAGGAGAATAGACTTTTCCTCATTTCAGTTTAGCACACATCCCCCTCTTCATGGAATTACTGAGCTGGTAGTGTGAGTCAGTTTCCCATTACTTGCATGTGAGGACAGGGGAATAAACTTTCCCCGAGTCTGTTAAGTACACATTCCCCTCTCCATGGTGTTATTGGGCTGGTAGTAGCAGTTGCTTTCCCCTTATTTGCATGTAAGGGGAGGGGAATAAGCTTTGCTCAGCTCTGTTTACCACTTGTCCCCCTTCCTTTTTACTGTCCCCCTTTACTTTTTACAAATAGCAAGAGTTGCTTTCCCCTTACTTGCATGTGAGGGAAGGGGAATAGGCTTTGCTTGGCAGAGTTTAGTATGCATGTCCCCCTCCAAGTGCTACTGGGCTGGTAGCAGGAGTTGCTTTCTCCTTTACTGGCATTTGACAACAGGGGAATAGGCGTTCCTTGGCTTAGTTTAGTATACATCCCCCCACCAAGGAATTGCTGAGGTGATGATAGTAGTTGCCCCTTACTTGCATGTGAGGGCAGGAGAATAGCTTTCCTTGGCTCCATTTAGTACATGCCCCCCGTCTTTGTGGTGTTACTGGTCTGACAGCAGCAGTTGCTTTCCGTTTACTTGCATGTGAGGGCAGGGGAATATACATTCCTAGGCTCAGTTTATTACACATCCCCACCTCCATGGTGTTACTGGTCTGGCAGCCGGAGTTGTTTTCCCCTTACTTTCATGTGAGGACAGGAGAATAGGCTTTCCTCAGATCAGTTTAGTAGACATCCCCCCTCCATGGTGTTACTGCTCTTGTAGCAGGAGTGAGATTCCCCTTACTTGCATGTGACAGCAGGGGAACAGGCTTTGCAGATGTGCCCCCATCCTCATTGTTACTGGGCTGCTAACCAGAGTTGCTTTCCCCTTAGTTGCATGTGAGGGCTGGGGAATAGACTTTGCCCAGCTATGTTTAGTATACATTCCCCCATCCATGGTGTTACTGGGCTGGTAGCAGGAGTTGTTTTTCTCTGTCAGGAAAAACTGGAGTTTCCCTTGGAAAGGAGAATGTAAACCCTCCCCCCCCTCCAGATTATTACAATTTTGCAATTAGGAGCTTTCAGGCAAAAATATGGGACTAGGAATAACAGTTGTTTACCAGGAATATTAAAAAGAAAAATATACAAATGCAGGAGTACAAAACAACCTTGTGTTTCCTTCTTGCTGGTTGGTGGAGACATTGCAGTGATCTTATTTATGACCTCAGTGGGAATTTGATGCCGCCCATCTTGCCACTTTACTCTCAGGAACTGGATCTCCTTGTCAGTTCCTTTCACTTTGCTCTTCTTGATGGCAAAACCGGCTTCCAGGAAAATCTGTGTGATCTTCTCTGTTTTCTCAAACAGTTCTCTTGCCGTGTTTTCCCCCACAATGATGTTATTGATGTACTGTAGATGTTCTGGAGCCTCACCCTTTTGTAATGTAGTCTGGATCAGTCCAGGACAGATGGTGCTTCCACCCCTGGAGCAGTCAGTTGCAGGTGTACTGCACACCCCTCCAGGTGAAAGCAAATTGAGGCCTACATTCTGCAGCCAGAGGAATGGAGAAAAATGCATTAGCAATGTCAGTTGTGGTGTACCACTTTGCTGCCTTGGACTCCAGCTCATACTGGAGTCCCAGCATGTCCGGCACAGCAACGCTCAGCGGTGGAGTCACTTCATTCAAGGCACGATAGTCCACAGTCTCCATTCTCCATCAGACTTGCGCACAGGCCAGATGGGGCTGTTGAAGGCTGAGTGGGTTTTGCCGACCACCCCTTGGCTCTCCAGCTCTCAGATCATCTTGTGAATGGGGATCACAGCATCTCGATTTGTCCGATACTGCTGGCTGTGCACCGTCGAGGTGGCAACAGGTACTCGTTGCTCTTCTACCTTCAGGAGTCCTACTGCAGATGGGTTCTCTGACACTCCAAGGTGTTCCATTTCTTAATGCCCTCTGTCTCCACAGCAGCTATTCCAAAAGCCCATCTGAGCCCCTTAGGGTCTTTGTAATGGCCATTCCTGAGATAGTCTATGCCCAGAATACTCGGAGCCTCTGGGCCAGTCACAATGGGATGTTTCTGCCACTCCTTCTTATTCAGGCTCACCTCGGCTTCCAGCAGAGTCAATTCTTGTGATCCCCTCATCACCCCAGCAATGGAAACAGGTTCTGTTCCCACATGTCCCAATGGCATTAGGGTACACTGCAAACCAGTATCGACCAAAGCTTCATATTTCTGTGGCTCTGATGTGCCAGGCCATCGAATTCACACTGTCCAAAAGACTCGGTTTTCCCGTGCCTCTTCCTGACTAGAGGCAGGGTCCCTCTAGCACCGGTTACTACTCTCTTCCTGTGCATACATAGTAGAGGTTCCTTCAAGGGGGTCTGACAGAGCATCCTCATTTCTGTAATACCCGACAGCCTGGTCATGGGAGGCTGAGGCTACTTTCATTCTAGTGGAACCCCCTTGGTTAGAGTTTCTCTCTTTGAGCTCATGCACCCTTGCTGCTAGAACAGAAGTGGGTTTTCCATCTCACATTCCCATGTCTTCCCCATGGTCACACAGGAAGGACCACAGGTCAGCTCCTGGGGTGTACCCTCTCTCTCTAGCCGAGGGACACTGGGCTCTGACTCTGGGGCCTGTGACTCCCACCGGTGCCACATGGGAACTGTTCCTCCTCATCTCCTCCCTTACTTTATCTCCTCTTGGAGTTCTTTAACTACGGCAGAGACCTGAGCCTGCATCAGGCCATTGATTGTGCTCTTATAATTTCTGAACTTGGTGGCTACGGAACCCACTATCTCTTGGTTACCCTCAGCATTAATTGTTGCAATGAATGTGGTGTATTGAGATGGTCCCAGATTCCACAACATTTGCCCTGTGCATCTAACCTTGTCAGGGTCATTATCGTGCTGTCCGCCCTCCCAAAAAGTACCTCCAATACCCCTACTTCTCTCAGCTGTTGGATCCCTTCCTCAAGAGTCTTCCAGCACATTCTATGGTGGTGCTCCTGCATTCTGTCTCTGTGGACAAACCTCTCCCTTACACTCATCAAAAGCTGCTCCCAAAGGGAAAGAGGCCCTAGCTCCCTTACAAATAACTGATTCACACCTGAGTCCTGGGTCAAGGCTCCCAAATTCCTTGCCTCAACCACTGTCTAGTTGCACCCCTGTACCCATAAGGTCCCAGACCCAAAGTAACCAGGCTGTATAAGGCTCGTGTCCCCATCTTACAATATCTTTTTGCAGACTACAGAGATTTTCATATGACAGGGACTCAGTGATGATCTCAACCTGAGGCTCCCCTGTGGGTTGTAAGGGCTTGCCTTTCTTATCTGTATTACCTGGGTTCACTGATTTCACCTTGGACTTCTTTGTTTCCACAGGGGCAACTGCTGCTGGCTATGGCTGCCCCTGTGGTTCAGCTGGAAGGTGGATGGTTGTAATGTCTGTGGGTTCTACTGCTGCACCATGAGACTCTCCCTCTACAGGGCAGGGGGAGGGTTTCCCATCAGCTGGGGATAATGAGGCTACCACAGGGGAAATGTACTTCCTCAGCATTTGGCCCATCTCATGTATCTCCTTCACCCAGTCCGTGTGGTTTCTCTCTGAGGTAGCCTGTGCAGCAGGGTCAGGCTCTGGGGCAGTATCCTTATTCTCTGGGGTAGGTACCAGGGTGGTTATCCAGGCCAATCTCCCCTTATCTCTGAATGCTAAACAGAACAGGCATACCAGCAACACCAGCCACTATATGTATGTATAATAATAATGTAGGTATATCATTAGCATTTAGAGAAGATTTAAATCCTTCATAAACTGGTGTAGTAGACCCAAAGAGCTGAGTGAAGAGTTGGGAAAAAAATACCCCCAGTGTCATTTCCTCAGTAGTAGTAGGTACCATTGTTAAAGTAATCTCAAAAACACACAGTTAGGGTGCGATACCTCTGAATGCCTGTGCCTACCTTCCAGAGGAAGTTAAAAATCCATTAATTCCTCACCTTACTAATCCTTAAAATAAACTGAATAGCAGCCACAGTAGCCTTGGCTATAGGGCCCGTGTTTAGATAAGGGGCTGCAAATGGCAAAAACACAGCCACAACCACATGCCACCCAAACCAAGGTAAGCTAGACATGATGCTATCCAACGAGGCCTCTATATCTAGTACACAAGAACCTAAGCACCCAAAACCTGTTGTTCCTTTCCCTCAGTGCCCTCGTGTCGCACATTGGGCACTAAATTCTGTCTTGGTTTGGAAAGCCAGGTATCTTGCAGGGAAAACTGGAGTTTCCGTTGGAATGGAGAATGTAAAAACCCCCTCCCTCCAAATTATTACAATTTTGCAATCAGGAGCTTTCAGTCAAAAATATGGGACTAGAAAGAGCTGTTGTCTACTAGAGATATTAAAAAGAAAAAAATACAAATGCAGTAGTACAAAAAAAAACAAACAAGCAAACAAAAGTCTTAGAAAACTCTGACAGAGTCATAGATACAACCTGACACCCTGTTGTCAGGGGTGTTGGAAGTCCAAATGAGTCTTCCTGGACCCATAACAGATGTTGTTCTGTGAAGGAGAGATGATCCTATAGGAAAAAGGGGTCCAGTGCTGGCAAGAGGAGTCCAGTCTTCCTCTGAGAATTCAGTGGAAAAACTGGCGAAATTGGTGTTTGGGATTGCTGGTTTTATCCTGGTGGAAAGGCTTTGGCTCCTCCCACTGGGTGGAGCATCTCACAATGGAATGAGGTGATGTTACCAGTCATGTGAGAGGCCTTAAATGGCCCATTCACAGGTGATGTCCCTTGGAGGAAGACGGGTGGAGGACGAGATAAGAAGGCCCTGCCTTATCTGGTGTTATCAGGTGTCCCATTAACAGAAGGCATCTGCCCTCTTCCCCTCCCTCCCCTGCAAGAGTTACAAGAGATAAAGAACAGTATCTCCCAACCACTTTCAACAGATGAAAATAGAATACACATTTTTGGTTACACTTTTTCAACCCAAGAAACCCTTAATTGCATGTGAGGGCAGGGGAATGCGCCTTTCTCAGGTTAGTTTATCATACATTCTCCACTCCATAGTGTTACAGGTAGCTTAGGCTGACTCTTGTTTTCTTCTCTGGCTTTTAGACTGCTCACCATCTAAAGAGAAAAAAGATTAAAAAACTAAAAACAACAACAACAAAAAATAAAGCCAGCATGTTCAAGTTCTTTTTCTGTATAGCAAGGAATGCTCTCTCAAAAGCTCTATCAAGCAGTTTCCACTGTCTGATTTTAAATGCTACTGCTCATCCACCGTATGCATTCAATTTCTACACAGATGAGTGTTAAGAAGCTAAACAAAATCATCCACCCAGGCTGACATGGAATGGAGTAGGGATAAGTTTCCCTGGTGCATCTATTCAGACACAGGCAGCCATGTTTGTCTCTACTTCCCCCAGGCACCTCTTTCTTGAGCTGGACCTGGGTCTTTTGTCCTGTGTTCTGGATACCCTCCTCTGAGCTCTCAGCCTGCCTGTTTTCCCTCCTGTCAGCAACCAGCAACATGGAGACTTAAAGGTGCTGATGCTGGCACTTTCCCCACCTGGGAGGTCAAACTCTCATATCGTAGATTGCTACTCAGCTCCTCATATCTGAATGTTTCTCTATAGAAATCACGTGGGAGGCTGCTTCCTGAAAGGGGTGACATCAATGGTAGCAAAAGCTACCTAGTTCCGTGGTAGAAAGTAGGGTATTTCCAATACAATGATCTCTGCTGATGGTCTCGGCTAAACCCTGGATGTTTTACCCCCTTGCTCCTCATTTGCCTGAAGCCAAAAACAGGGCTTCTCACAGCCTACCCTCAAATCTGAACGAATAATTAATAATGAACTGAATAACCAGATCCAGTGGCAGTCATCTGTGTACCTTTCTTGGAGGCAGCCTGACACTTTTAGTTGCAAGATTCTTGGTTTTCAACTCCTAAGGACCACTTCTCCTTTCACTTGCCTTCTTGGACTTTCTCCAGCACAGAAACTCTTTGTTTGCAAGTGTTTCTACCAAAAGCATAAAGATGATTACAAATCATAGTAAGAGACAGGAATGTGGAGACATTGGCCTTCTCAGGACATTTCCACAAAGAAAAAGTGTTCTGTCTTCTGTTCATACAGTATTTTAAAGCACTTCTGCCTCTTTTTCCTTTGAGTTTGGGGGGAAAACAATAGAAAAAGAAATATTTAATTACTTCAGTGAGTGTTGATTTAGGATTGGTTGAAACCTGATCAAAAAAATAATAAAAACAGAACGATTAGATAGATCATCTCTTCCCTAAGAGTGATTGCCCCACTAGGGCAGTTAATAGACACAAATGCCTTCAGAGATTCCCTCTCTGGCACTTGGTACTTTGGCTTGCCTTTTCCATCTTCAAATCCTCACTTTCTTCTGTAAGGGCTCCGAGCATTTCTAATTTCTTCCTGAGATTTACCATACATGAGGCTTATTTTCTGTGTAAGTAGGCAATGAAGTTAATATTATTTACACAACTTTGTTCCAGGCAAAGTGGGGTGATAACTTCCTTTTCTAAAACACTTTTTGGTTTTTTTCTGTTTTCCCTGAAGCTTTCAAAGACTTTGAACACAAGATTCAAAGTCTGTGGACCCTTAGACACAAAAAACCCCCTGGGTGAATTTGGAGGGGATGTTGCCTGTTGTAAAGCTTCGAAGTCATGTTCTGAAAGAGTAATTTTTCATAGTGTGTAATAGCGAACCCTGGATTTTTAAGTGCCATTACACCTGAATGTATTTTATTAAAGTTTAGCAGAGGACATCACAATTGAAAAATATCTTGTCAAATTATTCAGATGCTGGCATTCTCACACAATTGAGGTATGCTTTTTTGTTGCACACAGCACTGCTGGCTCTTCGTCCAAAGAATGAGCCATACTTACACCACCTCTGAAATCACCATAAATAACTCCATGCCTAGAACTTTCCATCCTGTTCAGGCAACTTCCCAAGGAAGTTTTGGGCTTTGGCAGCTCTGGGGCCAAAGCCTTTGGGAAGGTTACATTCTTTTGGCACAGCTTTCCCAAGTGGAGAGAGGCTGGTGAAAACCCCGTTTTCCTGGCATCCTGGTGTGAATGGTTTGCCATTACTCTGCCATGTTTCGGAGGAGACATCTCAGAGCTCTGGTCCTCCTTCCCACCCTGTAGGGGAGGGGCAGCCTACAGGCAGGAGGGCCAGCGGCAGGGAGCGGGACAGCGAGCCCAGAGGCTGGGATGGATGATTTGTGAATGGACCGCGGCGCGCCAGTCGAGCTCTGCCAAACACCTGTCCTCAGGCACCAGCTCTAGGGGCTGAACTGAGCTCCCGCCTGCCTGGAGGGTTGGAAGGGAAAACAAAAAGCTCATTCACAGAATTACAGACTATTCTGAGTCGAAAAGGAAGCCCCCAAGCATCGAGTTCGACTTGTCCCACCCGCCTTACCCCAGATGGGTTTGCGCCTAGACGCCAGGCATCCTCTGTGATGGGGTTCGCTCTCCGTTTGTCCCCCAAGGAGCTAAGAAAAAAATTTTTTTTTTTCGGGGGGGTGGTGGGTAGTTGAGAGTTGAGGAGGAGAAGACTGATTCTCCATCCCTGCTTCTGTTTTAAAGAAATGGGTCTGGCTCTGCTTTGGGATCTGTGCCCTAACACAAGGAAAACTCTCCCACTTTTAAATATACATCATAAGATTACACAAAGGAACAAAGTGCACGCGAGCTTTCTTTTTTCACACGAAGTGTTGTTTTCAATAAGGAAATAAACAATTTGAGTATTTTTAAGTCTAGTGTGTGTATGTGCTTAAATAATGCATATCTGCAAAAAGTCCTGTTATCCGACCTGCGTGATTGTGCTGTGTGTATCCCGATTTATTTATGCAGACACACACACAAAAATGGAAAGCAACGAATGAAGTTAAAATAAATAACACCACCCAACTAAATACTGCTGCATACAGAACCATTAAATAGTCTAACACAAGGAGTGAATTATTTTTAAGCCAATCTTTTTCATGTTTTATTACTGAATGATAACAGGTATTTAATTACACATAAGTGGTGCGAACATCGGGTAGATGCTAGAAATTACACAGGAAAAACAGAATACAAAAACCAAAAAGTGGGCAAAGATCCATTTATAACCAAACTTGGTCCGATATCTGTTGATGTTTCCAAATATCGTGTTTGGAAACCTGGATAGCTGCCTTAAAGATAAAAATCTCGTTGTCCAGATCTACTGAGCAAAAGGGGTCTCCAAATGCAAGAAACTATAAAGTAACTAATTGATTGCCAAATGTTTTCTCTCACAATTTCCGTGACTACAGCTACACAAAATGTTTGTAAATCCCAAACTGTAATGCTGATCAGCGTTAAAATTTTTGCCATTCAATCACTGTTATATCTCAGTGTTAAAACTGTATGTTGAGAGAACTGGTGAGAGGATTTGGGGATTAATTATTGTGAATGATTTAGCCAAACTGTTCACTATTTCGGAGTGCGACAACATAAAAGGATTTCAAGGAATAACTAAAATACAATGCCTTGCAGGGCAGTGAGCAAGCCAGTAAGGGAAACAGCAGCTTTACTGTAGAAGGAAAGAAAGAAGGAAAGAAGGGAAGAAGGGAAGAAAGAAGGGAAGGAAGAAGGGAAGAAAGAAGGAAAG
>VXBR01006734.1:0-28789 GCA_013400215.1 Cisticola juncidis
TTCCAGGGATGGGGAGTCCACATTTTCTGTGGGGAAAAACCACTTTTTTATCCTGAGTGTGGTGTCTTTCTATGGCAATTGCACTGCCCTCAGTGCAAAAAAAAATTGTAAAAAGTGAATTTTTTTCCTTCCTGTAGGAAATAAACTTGGCATCTCTTCTGTGAGAGACCTGTGGACAATTTTGAATTGTGGTGGAGAGCAGGGGCAGAGCTTTATTCACTGGAGTTATTGAAGGTTTAATGTCAAAATGGCAGGACTGGCCCAACAGAACTAAAGAAATTTTGCCATCAGAGCCACATTTTTACTGAAAATCTGATTTTTGCAGAGTCCCTTGAGGCTTCAGTCAGGCTTGAGTGTTCCACCATCCCAAAAGTCAGGAAATGTTTTTTTAACCCTTCATTTAATGGTTTGTTGTTGTTGTTGTTGTGTTGTTGGTTTTTTTTTTTGTTGTTGTTTTTGTTTTGTTTTTTGTTTTGTTTTTTTTTTCTGGGGTTTTTTTTTTTTTCAGTCTAGTTTTTAATGCCAGGAAAATGCTGCTCAGGTGCACCTCTGTGAAGATTTGGGGATTAATGGGAAGCACAGGTGGATTTGGGATCATGAACACCTTGGTACTTTGGAAACAGGCAAAAATCCATCATGGGATGCACAAATGTGTCCACTCTTCCAACACCTCCAGAAAAGAAAAAGAATAAAAAAGAAAAAAGAAAAAAGGAAAAAAGAGCAAAAGGAAAAAAGAAGAATAAAAAAGAAAAAAGAAAATAAAAAGAATAAAAAAGAAAAAAGAAAAAAGGGGAAAAAAGAAAACAAGGAAAAAAGAAGAAAAAAAAGAAAAAAGAAAATAAAAAGAATAAAAAAGAAAAAAGAAAATAAAAAGAATAAAAAACAACACCTCCAGGCATCCTCACAAAATGTTTGGGATATACAGGGTTAAATCACAGCAGGAATTTTAAAATTCAGGTATTTTATTAGCAATATAGAAAATGTTTAATGTTAGGGGCAGAGAAGCTCAGAAAATCATAAAATAAAAAGGAACACTTGTAAGATTTTTTGGCAAGATGTGTCACTTCAGCATTGTTGTTCAAAAATTTTTTGTCCTGAAATTCTAAAAAATTGCATTTTAAGAGAAATTAATCCAATTAGGAGTTGAAGAAAAAATAACCCAGTGCCTCTGTACTTTTTAAAATCAATGTAATACTTAATTTGCCTGTAGATATTAATTTTCTATGTCCTCCATGACTTTCTCAATTAATATTTTCAGGTATAAATAAATTTTTTAGAGAAATGTGTTCCCTCATGATAGAAGTGCCTTAGGGAAGTGCTTGTGAGGTTTAACTCAGAGTTGGGTGCTCTTCCCCATCAGAATTAGATGTGGTAGGAAAAAAATCACATTTTCCATAACTTAGTTCTGTGTAAAGTTTTTACTAGCATTGATTTGTATTTAATTTCATTTTTCTGACAATGTTAGATTAGGAGATAAAGCGTCAGGATTTTTTAGTTGTAAAAAACTGAGTAAACATACTGAGGAGAAATAAATTACGTCACCTTTTAAATTCTTGTGCAGTATCACTTGGGAAAAAATCAAATTAAATTCTCCCACAGAGTGAAGCAGGAGTAATTTTTATTTTTTTTACAAAAACCTGCCTTTTAATGCAAAAAATCTCATAATAAAGAGGAATATTGAAATAAGATGTAATGCCTCAGGCCTGGCTAGTTATTATAATTTAAATAATTTAAATTGGTTTCTTGGAGAAAACCCAAACACAGCTTGTTTTGGTGATTGTAAACTCTGGTTAATTCCTTTTGGCATCCTTTTATTTCCAACTGAAGTGTTCAGATGAGCGGGTTTGGAACTCAAAAATTCGGTTTTAAGTGCAAGGAAAGATTTTTCTATGTTTTAAAACTGCAAGAGTTTCAAGCACATCTTCCTGATGTTTGTGGGGAGAAACACTAATGGAACCATTCTCAGTTTTTATTTTAAAGGGGAAGGGACTAGTGTTGTGCCTGATGCAATTTTATTTTTTATTTGTCTTTATCCAAATTCAGAGTTTTAGTCAAGCCTTTCACCGTTCTCTCTGTAAATTGGAACTTTTATTAGCTCATCATTTTAAGATGCTCCTTTATTTAAAACCTTTATTTAAAACCTTTATTTTAAACAAATTTTAAAGTTGTAGTTTCTGAATAGGTTAATAACTCATTGGTCCTGGAGATATTTCTATTTTTATTTTTTTGTGACTTTTAGGAGTAGCTCAGACAATCCAATGCACATCAAGAGAATTAGGGGAAAAAAAGGAGGAGAAAAGGAGGTTCAGGGGGGATCTAACTCTCCATAATTCCTGAGAGGAGGGGACAGCCAGGGGACTCGGGCTCTGCTCCCAGGGAGCAGGGACAGGAGAGGGAATGGCCTCAGGTTGTGCCAGGGGAAGTTTTGGTTGGATATTATGGAAAATGTCTTCACTGAAAGGGTGATCAGGCATTGGAACAGGGCATTGGTGGAGTCCCTTTGCAATTCTGGTATGTACAGGTGTTCCCCTACCAAAAAAACCCAAAAAACCCAGCAGAGTGGAGATCATAAATTCTCTGAGGTCTTCATCAAAGTCACAAGGTGTTAAAGGAAAACTAGTCAGTTAAAAAAATCCATTAAAATCTACCTCGTTCCTTTGGTAATTGCACAGGGTAGGGAAACGCAAGCACAGTGGTGTCATGGTGGGCTGGGGAACAATAAATTCACTTTGGTTTGCTCCAGATGGGCTCTGTTTTATTCCAAATTACCACTGGGGATAGACCTTGAAGTCTGTTGTGTCCAGTTTGGGGAGCAGGACAGATGATGCTGCTCAGAACTCCAATCCTGCCTCTTGGTGTGCCTGGAGATGGGGGCTTGGAGGGGGCACCACAAAACCCCCAGGGCTTGAGGGTCCCAAGCAGGATTGGTGTAGAAAGGAGCAAATTTGGCCTCGTGTGCCAGTCTGGGGAATCTTTTATTAGAGCAACATAAATCCTGACACAGCTCAAAGGAAGAGCAGAGGTGAGAACCAGAACAAAAGGATCACAGTGGGTTTGAAGGGACAATGAGGGAGGGATTTGAGGGTAGAGGGGCACAAGGTGGAGTTTACAGAGCACAAACAATGGGGAGGCTAAATGTGAGATGACTGATACAGACAAACCAATGGGACATGGAAAAATAGGGAATTTCCAAAGAGGATGGTCCAGGCAGGGGCTGGCACAGGGGAGGATTGACACAGAAATTTCTGGAACAAGGGGCAGGTGTCCAGGAAGACTGGCAGCTCAATGGGTGGATACAACTCAGGCTAAACCAACAACCTGGGAGGGAAAAGGAGCAAAACATTGTGGATTAAAACACAAAAATACACATCCCCACGTCTGCCAATGCAAAGGTGTGATGAGAGCTGTTGGTAACATCCTGAGCACATTCCTGTGTCTTTGGGAAGTCTCTGTAAGCCAGACTAAATTTGAAACTTTAAACAGCTAAAACTTTAAACCACCTTCAGAAGGGAGGGAAGAACAAGCACTGTGGGCACTGTCCTTAAGAGGGGATAAGTTTTTTACAGAGCTAAGCATTGAATGAAGTCCCTCAGCCAATGCACAGGGAATTCAGGTAGCACCTGGAATCTTTTTCTCCTCAATACTGTAATTTTATTATTAATTTTGACAGAATCACAGAAGTTTGGGCTGTGAGGGACCTTAAACCTCAAGTTATTCCAACCCTTGCTGTGGGCAAGGACTCCTCCAATTATCCTGGGTTTCTCCAAGCCCTGTCCAACCTGGCCTTGGATAATTCCTGGGGAATGAAACAAGATAATCTTTAAAGTGCCTTCCAACCCAAACCATTCTGGAATTCTGTGATTCTCTTCAAGCTCTGCTTCAAAAATCCCTAAAACTCCTTTTTGCTGCCCTGGTGGTGGTTTTGTGCTCTGAAAAGTGAATCAACACAACCTATCACTGTGTCTTCAGAGCCCTGGACTATACAGAACCTTATCTGCTTTGTTTACTGCCAAAAATAAGCCTATCTTGCAGTTCACTCCTGATATTTGCTGAGTGCTTGTGGGGGAGCCTGCTGGGCTCTGTTGTAGCTCTTGGACCATTAGCAGAAATCAGTTTTAAATTTAAAATCCTGTGATTGCCTGTAAGAATTGGTGTGGAGTCCGTTTTCAGGGAATTGCTTTTAAAAACTGGAATTTTTACTTGTAAATATAGAAGTTATGGTCTTGAGCCTGTGAGATGTGGTGGATTGGCAGCTCAGGTGATTTTTGTGCATATTCAGGAGGCAGAATAACCTGTGTATACACAAGGTGAGGGGGCAGAGACACACTTAGGATTATTAACTTGCTGTTGATTTGCCATTGTAGCAGCTCCTGCCTGTGAGGTTATAAATAAACCTCCTATTGATCTGATGCCTTTGGGAAAGAATTCCTGTCCAGTGTGCCACACTGATAAGTCAGCAGCTGCCTGCTCCTGCTTCCTCACATCACATTTAGCACTTGGCTGTGGGATGGACACTTGAGGAATGGTTCTGACCCACCTTGTCCCCACAGCCTGTCCCCCCCACCACCCAAACACTCACTGCTGATGGGGTTTTTGCCCCCTCCTGTTGCTGGGCTGTCCCTACAGCGCTGCCCTTTCGCCTCTGTCCTGCAGGAAATTTAATCTCCCCGGTAAATGACACCCAGAGCTATTTTGGAGCTGGGCTGCCGAGGGAAAGAGAAGCACGTCAGCGATTTGACTGGAGGAGGACAACCCAGAGGAGGGTCTGAGGGGGTGGCACAGCCTAACCCTGGGCAGCAGAGCCACTGCCAGGGGACTTGGGGGGACCTTCTGCTGCACTGTGTCCCTGCCATCACTGGGGTTTCTGTTTTATTTTCCTGGAGGGGAAAGAGGGGGGGGAACCCAAGCCAACATGGTCTCCCCATGTCCTCTGTTCCCCTCGTCCCTCTTCCCCCTCCTTTCATCTCAGTAGGAATCGGCTCTTTCTTCCTCTGCCCTTGTCCTCCTCAGACTCAGACAAGACTCCAGGTAAGACCAAAACCTGCAGCTCTAAGGAGAGGTGGATTTGGGGATGCTGATGCCCAGCAGGAAGTGGAGAAGGTTGTTGGTAGCTGAGGGAGGGTGAGGTTGTTTTTGTGCCATGCTGGAGATGTTTTGCTTTATGAAACATATTTGGGGATGGAGCTGAAGGTGCAGGTAATAAACCCATCCTTCCTTTGCTCTGAGCCAAATGTGGATTGTTCTGCTTAATTCCTTTTGAGCAAAGATCAGCCTCCAGAGGAGAAAAGTGACAAAAGTCAGGTTTAGACATGTAGACTCAACTTGATACACTTTGTCCCCAAATCTGAGACAGCACTGAGAGCCTGGAAAACATATGGAGAGGTGGCAGAAATTAACATTTCTAAAAGTTTTATTTCCAGGGCATAACCTCAGTGCAGCTTTTCTCTTCAGCCAGGACTTTTTTCCCTCTGAGCTCCTCTCTGGTGTCAATACAGATTCACTCTGCAACCCCCCACCCTCCTCCCATTTCTCCAAATGGCTCTGAGGGGAGATGGGCAGAGATGGAGCTCGACAGCTGAGGCTATTTTGGGCCCTCCAGCTCAATGGGGTGGAGTGACTGTAATGACAATGACGTCCACTTGTTAAAATACAAGAGCTTGGGTCAGAGCCGTGGCTGATTGTCACCAAGGGAATTCTTTGTCCATATGGGAGCCGTGATCCTGCAACTCCCTGGTGCAGGAAATCACATGGGCTAAAACAGGAGCATTTCTAGCTTTGCAAGTCTTTTTTTTTTTTGTCTTTTTTTTTTGGGGGGGGGGATTCTGCCACAGCTGCTTCTATCCAGGGCTGTGTGTAAATCAAAATGCAGTTGGGTGAAATTCATGAAGACGTTTCTAGATTTTCATGGCTCCTTTTCTGTCTCCTGAGTGGAAACCCTAGAATTTGTATCTTTTCTCTCCATTTGTCTCCTTCATTCTCAGCCCCACAGAACAGGAGTGAGCATCACAGTGTGCCCAGACCTCTCTGATGCTTTGGCCTTTTGCTATTGTCAGAACAGCCTTAGGAGCCTCAGAAAAATAGAAGGAAAAGTGGCTGTTGTGGAAACTTGAGGGGCTGCTATGTGCAGTTTTAGGCTGTGGAAGTTTCAGGGGTTGTTTTGTAGCTTCATCAAGGGTGGAAAGTGAAGTGAAATTCCCATGTTGCAGTAAAAGCCAAGGAGGATGAAATCCCTTCCCTGCATGGAGTTTCTTGGAGCTGTAGTGCATTGATGGAAAATGGTTTCTAGCTAGTTAAAGTGGGATTGTTTTTAATAGGACAGGTCTATATCTGTAGAGAAGAAAGATAATACGTGTTTTAACCATATAAATCATCTAAGTGTCTTGAATCTCTCATGGTTTTTATGAAGTTGTGCTGCTAATGTGGCTGGAAGGTGTCTAAACCTCTTGGCCAGTGACGTGCACAGACCACGTGATTTGTTCTTGCTCCTCGTTGGAATTTTCTAAATGGTTGAGCCCTTGTTTGCTGCCAATCATTGGGAATATCCAGGTTATTGATAAGGGATTAATAGGGGAATGTGAGGGGATGCAGGTCCCTCTTGAGGCACTTGGTGCATGTTTAGCCTTTCCATGAAGGTCAGAATTGTCTCGAGCATCTCCTTTTCCCCGAGGGCTGCTCACCATGTTTAACACCATGTCAGCCCCTGACCTGCCATGAACTTTCCCTCCACATCTCTCATGGATTTTGGTTTAGGATGGAGGCTGTGGATGGGAGGGAATGCAGACAAGCCTTACTCTGAGTTGAGTTAGAAGCTCCTTGCAAAAGGTTTCATGTGCTGTGAGTTCTCTGTGTCCGACATCTCCAGTGACTGATCCACCACAGAAACCTCTCCCATCTGCTCATCCAGTGACCTTTGCACATGCCAAAATCGCTTCTCCCTCACTGAAGTGGAATTCAGAGTAGCCCAAGCTAAGCCCTGAGCCCAGCTCCTCAGCCACAGATCCTGTTCCTGCTCTGGTGGAGCGGGATCAATCCTGCCTCCCTGGATTAGAGCGCTGGCACAAGCCCCGATTTAGGGATGCCATGGGCAGGGAGCACTGGGTGTGCTGGTGTGCATTTCACCCCCAGAGCTCCCTGTCTGGTGTGACAGCCCTCAGGCACCCACCAGAGCCCGGCTGATGTCACCCAGCCTGCAGCTGACACCCAACACTTGTGCTATTCCAAAGTTGTCCATTCCCTGCTGGAAGCGAGGGCAGCCGGGTTACTGCTGCTTTCCCTCAGCAGAAATTTAAACATCAAAGGAGAACCAAACTTCCCATTTAACAACTCATCGACTTCCCTTCCCACCCACAGAGTCCATTTCCTGATGTTTTTAGATGGAACAATACAAGCAGATAAGTCATGTAAACTACAGTAATAGCAGTGCTGCCTTGATTTTTATCTGGAGCTTCTGTTTCAGTGATGTTCTTTGAAAGCTCAGGATTCAGAGACAGGAGGTTCCCTGTAAATCCTGCCTTTCCTGGCAGGAAAAGGAGTTCAGAGGATTAGAATTTAGTATTGCAGAGGAAGTACAGGAAACATTAACTCCAAAGGCAGGAAAAATACCTCAAATCAGCATATTTTTGACTTGGGCAAAGAAAGAGTAAAAGAGGATTGAGGAAATGAGCGAACAGGGACACGATGGGCCTTAATGTGGTGTTGAGAGAAATTCTGTGTTTCTGATCTTGTTTGGACCTTGGTGATCCCTTTGGTTTACTTATGTCCCCAAAATGTCTGATTTTGCTACCTTTGTCTCAGGAATATTTTGTGAGATGGATTGCACGGTGCTTTTTGCTTTTCTCCCTGAGTCTTGGTAGACAGGATTCTCTTCCTAATCCTTGTATGGAAAGGCTTGGATAGGAAATAACCTTTTACCCCCATCCTCTCTCACACAAAGAGCATCATCACAGGCTGGTGACAGCTTGGGGGACAATTCACCATGGGGGAGACTTCTACTTTTTCAGAGGTTCTTGAAGGCTTTCCAGGTGCCGATCAGCATTAATGAAGCAACATGAAACCAGCTTAATCAACCAGCAGTGTCCAGTGAATCCCAGCAGGATGGGATGGAGCCAGGCCAGGAGAGCTTAGGGTGTCCAGGCTGGAGGAGAAAATGATCCAGGGAGAGTTCAGAGCCCCTTCCAGGAACGTGGGGGGCTCCAGAAGAGATGGAGAGGGACTGGGGACAAGGGATGGAGGGACAGGATAAGGAGGAGTGGCTTCACACTGCCAGAAGGCAGGGTTGGGTTGACTATTAGGAAGAAATTCTTTCCTGTGAGGGTGGTGAGGCCTGGCACGGGGTGCCCAGAGAAGCTGTGGCTGCCCCTGGGGCCCTGGCAGTGTCCAAGACCAGGCTGGACAGGGCTTGGAGGAGCCTGGGACAGTGGAAGGTGTCCCTGCCCATGGAACAGGATGATCTTTAAGGTCCCTTCCAACCCCAACCCTGCTGGGATTTGATGGCACCACCCTCAGGGCTCTCCACCTCCTGATGAGTTCCACTTCCGAGTACTCCAGCAGGAGCTGGCCAGCTCTGGTTGTTCCCACTCCAAGGCTCTCATTCCCTTGTCCATGGGCAGCAGGTGCTGGGCAGACACTGCCAGTGGTGGGACAGGAGTGGGCAGGAGGCCTGCACCAGCTGCATTTGGCTCCAGGGCAGTGATTTATTTGCATTTTCTGACAGCTCAGTGCGGTTCTGCCTCTTTCCTCAAACACAAACCAGGGACAATCCGAATGAATAAAGACATAACCAAAATTATGAGTTTGCCGCCAGTTTGCCTTTGGCGTGCTCAGAAATACCCCAGATGGGAATGTGATCTCTGCTGCAAATGATTAATCACAGAGGGATTACATGGGGAAATATGACACTGGCAAACATCTGAGATTTATTGGAAAGGGCATTTGCATTGACTAGGTTTATTCATGCTTTGTTGCTGGTCCTGTCGCTTCCAAGGGAGCTGTCCTGGCACTTGCAGAGAGTTGTTATTATTTTTTTTTTTTTAAGTTTCAGAGTTACTGGGCTTTTTTGAAGCTTGAATGAGCATGTAAATAATTGAAATCAGAGTAATTATTGAATAAGTTGATTGACAAGTAACACAGTAGAAATATTAAATCTTGTCCTTCCAGTATATTCACCAGTCTGTCCTCTCCTGGCTCCTAAATCTATTTATCATTATAATCCAGTGTGAGGTGTTTTATCCCATTTGAAATTAAAAAATGTAATTTATCTTGTGCAGCCTAACTTGTTAGATGTGTTAGATACATCCACAGCCTCATCCTTGCTGTAGGTTAGAATTTCATGCCTCTTGCTGGATTTCATGCTCTCCACACCCATAACACAAGTTTCCCCCCCTTTTTCAGATGGGGATTAAAGATACAAGAACTGCAGTGTCTTTCTTATAGTTATGAAAGCAAGCCAGCAGCAGAGCAAGGAATAAACCCTGTTTTTCTTTCCATGTTATGAAAATACCTAAAATAACAATGAGTATGCACTGTTTTCACTGATCCTTGGATTTTCTTCTGGCATCCTGGCTGTTCATAATGGTGTAAAAACCTGGTGACAGCTGCTGGAGGTGTAGGTAAGAGCAGAGAATGTGGGTTTTCACCACATATTACGAGGTCTGTGGACACAGGATCCTCTATTGGATGGGGAGAAGAGAGTTGCAAACACCAGATGAGATTTTGGGAGCCATGGAAGAGAGAGCCTGGACTTTGAGGCTACTGGAAAGAAACGTCTTGGATGGATTTGCTGCACCACTTTGGTTCAGGAGCAAAACCAACATGCATCTGGTGCAGGAGTTTGTTTTTTGACTGTTCCTGACTATCAGAGGTACCAGGGAGCAGCTGGGGCGTGTTTTTTGGGCACAGCTTAGCACAGAAGGACAGGGAGAGAAGATGCACTTTAGGGAGTGAGCAGCATTCCTGCTCCAGTTTTGGGAGCCTTCACCCTGCTCTAACAGGCATGGAAAGGTGTCCTGGGGCTCAGGTGATGGAAACAGCTCCCAGGTGGGTTGAGGGAAGCCCCTGGTTGCTGAGAGGTCCCTAAGCAGTTCCTCTTGTGTCTCTGTAGCCACCTCAGTGCTCCAGACATTTTTCCACATTATGCAGAGCCCAGTTTGATGGAGAAGTGAAGCAACTCTATTTTTCAGCTCTTTTTGACTCTACGAAGCTGGAAATAATTCAGAGTGATTCATCTATGAGACACAACAGGAACCTGGGAAGGGTGAGACGTGGCAGTGTCTTCTGAAGGTGATTCCAAGTGCTTTGATGGCACAAAGTGCAGCCTGAAATTCAAGCTGGTGGCTGGGAAATATCAGAACTTAAGCTCTGAGTCTGTGTTTTGATTGTTAACTCTTTGTGCAGTGAAGGTTCTGCTGGGCTCTCCAGAGTTAAATTAACCTCAGCATCTTCTGAACATTGAAATGGTCCTTCCTCAAATGAGCAGAAGACTCTGATTTTCAATCAGTTGGCTTCAGTGGAAGTTTCCACTGACTTCAGTGTACTTTGGCTCAAGCCTCAGGGTCCTCTCTGCCCCTTCCAGCCATCCATGCAGCTCCTCTGCTTGCAGCTGCACAAATGTTACTGGAAAATGCATTTTAAAGCTCAGCTGAGGGCCAATGTTTGAGGTAGTAAGAGGGTCCAGAGAAGTTTAAACTAATTCACAGATTTTTAGACCAGTTTGAGACCAAGAGAAAGAGAGATCTTTGTATTGAAGGTGGCCACTTAACAGAAAGTCAGTTTATCTTAGCACTGATAACTGCAGGTTTATCATTCTTTACCCTCTTAGCATTTGCTAAAAGTAAATTTTTCCCATTATTTTTTTCCCCTCCCAGATTTAATGTTTGAAACCTGTTTCTTTATTTTCTAAAGATTTATGGCAGAATAATGGAATTTGCTCAACACCAGGAAACAAAAGCAACCGAAATTGAATTAGTTTTGAAAGGATCAATCTCATCTCAAAGGAAAAGTCTTTGCTTCTCGTAGTTTTGTATGTTCTTTGGAGTGGGAGACACTGGATAGGACAGGACATGGTTTATAATTTCTGTTAAATGTAGAAATATTACATTTGGTTTTGCCCTAGATCTGTGACACAGATGAAGTTTGAAGTTTGGCTTAGTGATACCATCTTGAATGATAATAATGATCACAAAATCATAGAATATTCTGGAAGGGACCCACAAAGACGATTGTGTCCAACTCCTGGCCTTGCTCAGGACAACCCCAATAATCCCACCTTCTGCCTGAGGCATTTTCCCAAAAGTTTCTTGGGCTCTCATAGCAAATACCATTATATATTTTTATGCCACCCCTTTTCCAATATATGGATTTCATGGTAACTTGTGTTTTTCAATCCCTAGCAGCATAAATGGAATGAAATTTGTAATCTGGTAATAATTTTCATGCACAGTTTGTCATTTACCTCAGCAAGTACATTGTTGATATATATACAGTGTGAACATAATTATTTGTGAGATCATCCCTGTCTTGATGTGAAAAGTGTGAAGGGAGACAAGAAATTGGCAAAATAAGTGATTTTTCCCAAGGTCATGCAGCAGCTTGATCCAGCCCTCTCTCCCTGATGCCATCAGTGATTTGTGCATTAACATAAATGCAATAACAGGAGCTAGAGGAGGATGGAGAAATGGGGATTTAAGAAATCAAAGCAGGGGTTTGGCCTGCTCCTATTGATTTCTGCTGAAGCAGGGGGGGGAATGGTGAGAGCACCTGCCATTGGGTGAGAGAGTGGGTGGATGTGTGGCCAGCAGGGAAGCCAAACTGCTGTAGGATTAAGAAGGATATTTCTGTCTCACCGACTGGGTTTTATTTCCTTTCTGAGTTACAGCACCCAGAGCCCTGGTGCTGCTGTGCGCAGCACTTTGAAGGTGAAAAAACAGGGATGTGCTCACCTGGAGCAGGACCATTCCTTTGGATCAGGAGCTGCCAGGACAGAGGGGTCTGGCATCATGAGGCCAAAGAGGTTAAGCAGCTTGAAGAGAAATGGTGCACTCAAATCTTCTTAAAAAACCTTGTCCAGGGGGTGACATCCCTGCCCATGGGCAGGGGTTGGAATGAAATGATCTTCAAGGTCCCTTCCAACCCAAACCATTCTGTGACAGAGGCAGTATCCTGGATGGGCAGACACAACTCTCAGAATGTGGTGTCCAGTTTATTCCTTGTGGTTGAAGAACCAGCCCATCTGTCACACAGCTTTAGTGCAGGTCACTTTCTGAGTGCCACAGATGAAAGGCATCATCACGTTCCTTCTGTAGGAACAGCTCAAAAAGTTCTGTTTTGAACTACCTAGTTCTAGTGAGCTGCCTTATGCAGCAGTTTGTTAACCTTAAATATAAGAAATCCTCAAGATCAAAACCATTCCAAGGCCTTCTCATCTATATTTAAAAGGCTGTTGAAAACATGGGGGTTCCAGGTGACAAACACCCTGATACCACAGGAGTGCAGCCTTTTTTGGGCTGCACCCTCTGCCCTGCTCTCTCCTGATGCTTTTCTCTGTCCCCCTTCAGGAAGGAAGCCAGGATGGATTACAGCTCCCTCAGCGGGGTCCCACGCTTCCTGACCCGGCCCAAGGCGTTCATGGTGTCTGTAGGGAAGGATGCCACCCTGAGCTGCCAGATCATTGGAAACCCCATCCCTGTGGTGAGCTGGGAAAAGGATAAACTTCCCGTGCAGTCTGGGGGAAGGTTTAAAACCACGGAGGATGGGGATCTGTATCGCCTGACCATCTATGACCTGAGCCTGGAGGACAGCGGCCAGTACATCTGCCGGGCCAAGAACACCATCGGGGAGGCTTTTGCTGCTGTCAGCATCCAAGTGGGACAGGAGACCACGGTCACAGAGTCAGCTCCCTACTTCATCCAGAAACCCACCAACATCAAAGTAACCCTGGGAGAAGATGCCATGTTCAAGTGCAAAGTCCAGGGCAGCCCTCCCCTCTCGGTGAACTGGGAGAAGGATGGGAGATACCTGAGGAACAAAGCAGATGCTGGACGCTTCCAGATTGAGTCTGCTGGGGAGTCCAATGCCCTCACCATCCAGTGTGCCCAGCTGGGGGACAGTGGCACCTACACCTGCCGGGCAGAGAACCTCATCGGCTCCGCCAGCGCCTCGGCCGCGCTGCTGGTGGAAACGCACGGCTCCTCCAACCCAGGCTTTGACAGCAGCTGCGGCAAGACGGCCTCCCTGCTGTCCCACCTGCAGAAGAGGCGGGAGGAGATCAGGAAGATGGACATCTCCCACAGCACTCTGGATGCAGCCCAGAATTATTCAGCGGTGGAGGGGCTGTCGGGCATCGGCTACAGCCTGTCCCGGGACTACGAGCGGGCGGCGGGGCTGACCAAAGGCGCCCGCAACGCCACCTTTGGGGCTCTGACACGCACCTGCAGCGTGACAGAGGGCAAGCATGCCAAGCTGAGCTGCTACGTGACAGGTGAGCCCAAGCCCGTCATCGTGTGGAAGAAGGACAATGAGGTCATTGTGGAAGGCCGGCGACACGTCATCTATGAGGATGACCAGGAGAACTTTGTGCTGAAGATCCTCTTCTGCAAGCAGACGGACAACGGGCTGTACACCTGCACTGCCTCCAACCTGGCGGGGCAGACCTACAGCTCTGTGCTTGTCACTGTCAAAGGTGGGTGGTTGTGGTTCTCACCAGGGTTCTTACACACCCTTGAGTTGGGGTGGGGGTTTGACAAAATTCCTGCCTCCAAACTGCTGCAGGGGAGTGTGTTTAGGTGTGGATAAAGCCCTCCTGGTGGAAAGGGCTTGTGCACTTGAATAGATGAGTAGATGAGGCTTAGAGGTGATCTTATTGCTCTCTACAACTTCCTGAAGGGAGGTTGTAGACAGGTGGGGGTCGGTCTCTTCCACCAGGCAGCAACTGACAGAACAAAGGGACACAGTCTCAAGCTACGTCAGGGAAGGTACAGGTTAGATATTAGGAAAAAAATTTTCACTGAAAGAATAATAAAGCACTGGAATTGTCTTCCCAGGGAGGTGGTGGATTCACCATCTCTGGATGTGAAAAAGACTGGACATGGCACTCAGTGCTATGGTCTAGTTGAGGTGTTAAGGCATAGGGTGGACTTGATGATCTTAGAGGTCTCTTCCAACCTCATTATTCTGTGATTCTGTGATTCTGTGATTCTATGAATAGATGAGGGTAGAGAGTCCCTCACTGGCAGTTTTTAGGAAGGGCAGTAAGGAGGTGCAGACATGGATGGATGATGTAGAACTGGCTGGCTGTGGGGCAGCTGGGATGCACCAGGTCCCTAAGGCTCCCATCTAAGTCCTGGTTTTACTGTATGATGTAAGAGATCCGTTCCTGTGCTCTGGGTCAGTGACTGCAATGCCCCTCTCACCCTCCAGGCTTTGGTCACATCTGGGTTTGTGTTCACCGTGGGGTTTACTCAGACGTGCCACTTGCAGTAGTAGTGGAAACCCCTCCCTTCAAGATGAGCTGGCTGCCTTGGATCCCCTGGGGGACCTACTCCAACTCTAATTACAGTCCAGCTCAGTTTTCCTGTACAGTGACCCACCAGCAGCCTTGTTCTTGCCAGCTCTTCAGCATTCTCCCAGCTTGAGCTGCTGCATAGTCCGTGTTCCTTGAATGCTCCCAGGAAACCTCCCAGGTCCAGGATGCCTTTGTTTGCTGTAGTCAGTGGTGGAGAACTTGCCTTCAGAGGGTCACTCCACCCTTGTGGAGGTCAGACCAAGCTCTCCAGAATGGCAACAAAAATGTGACACACAGTTTTTACAGAATCCTAGAATGGTTTGAATTAGAAGAGATCTTCAAAATCATCTCATTCCAACCTCCTGCCATGGGCAGGAACAGGTTCCACCAAACCAGGTAGCTCCAACCTGTCCTAGAACAATCCAGGAAGCTCTAAATTTTCCAGCTGCTCTCCCATTTGGAAAGGAAAGTTGCAGGCAGTTTGCAACCCAGTCAGCACCTGTAAATGAGCTGTCAAATGAGACAAAGGATTTTGTCACTGGAGTGGTAAAACCAATGATTTTTCACCGGCAGCAAAATAATTAGAACTCCAAATAAGCAGGAATTATCTGTGTTTCATACTCATCTTTAAGACTCTCAGGTGTTATTTGATTTTCTGCTTTCCCTTTTTTGGTCTTCTCCTTTTACATTCAGAGTCTTTCCCATCAGTGACTCAGTCCCTGTGCCCATCAGTGACACCTGATCCCTGGAACTCACAGGCACCTGTCCCACCCCTTGCTGTCCCTTGGAGGTGCTGAGTGGCCTGAGGAAGGGCATTTGTCCTGTTGCAGAAAGCTGTGATTAACTCATGGGTTGGGACTCAGAGCTGAAGATCAGTCCTGGCCCTTGGGTGGGATAATTTTGAGGATGGACCAAGCTCAGTTCCCTGCCCAACACCCTGCAAAAACAAACACCCCCTGCTCTGCCTGTGCTGATCTTGTTGCTCTCGTGGCTGCAACCTGTTCCAAAGGAGGTGGGGAAAAGCAAGGGAAGCAGCCAGCACCATGAGAAGAGGTTATTGATCCTTTCCCGTTGTCCAGAGCTGCCTGTGAGTCAGGAGGCTGAAGTGGAAATGTTTATGGATTGTTTCTTTTTTGTGCCACGTTTGGCTCCCAGTCCAGGCCAAGGCTGCCATGGAAAATCTACGTGTGCTGGCTATAATTAGGCCCTGATAAATGACTCTCCTTTGTGTCACCAGGAGTTCTTCTCAGCCCTCCCAAGACAGGTTAGAGTGATGCAGCAGTGAAAAAAGCTTTTAATTCTGTTGTTTGTGTCACTGGTGATGCCATTGGTTCATCTGCCACAAGGCTTAGGGAGGGAGATCATCTTGCCAAACTTCTCTTTGCTCAGCCATGTGGGGGAGGTTGAATTCTCAAAGCAGCCACCCTTAGAACTGTGGAAGCAGAATGGTTTGGGCTGGGAGGGACCTTAAAGGTTCCAAACTTTCTGGTTCCAAGGCTCTGTCATGGGCAAGGATGCCACTCACTAGATCAGGTTGCTCAGGGCCCTGTTCAGACTGGCCTTGAACACTTCCAGGGATAAAAAAGCCTCCTATATTCAGTCAGTCTGTATCCTAGGGACCCAGGAACCCAAAATTTGTGAACACTTTGCTGAGCCTGTGCCTTAAAGATCACTGAGCTGGGGGAAAAAAAAATGGGGGAGGACATTTTTGAGCTGTTCCTGAATGAGATTTAGTGAATCAGACTTCAATCTCAAAGGAAGGCTAGAAAATCACAGGGTAGAAAATCACTCTCCTAAATAAGGAGAACTGAAGCTTGATTAGATTCAGAAATGTGTCTGGAACGGAGATAAAATCACAATCCTTACACTGATATGTGAGCTGTAAAAGGATTTGGGGAAACTCTTCCCAAGAATAAACCTTTGACAAATCAAGGAGTGGGGAGGATGGGAGGAACATAAATAACCAGCTTGGGTTTCCTGAAGGCTTTGGAGATTTCCCTGGGCCATGTGTAAAGTTGGTGAGAATACAATTCAGGTCTCCATCCTGGGTTAAGCCCTGTTCACTGGAGTCCCTGAATAAAGTCACCAGATACTGGATGAGAAGGTTAAAAGTTGCAAGCCAAACAGGGTGGAGATGGGAAAAACACCCTGGTGCTGAGGCCACTTTATTCTCCCTCTGAGCAGATGTGATTTTGGATGGTCACTGTCATGGACAGTCACACTGGAGATCTGAAAGAGAATTGCAACTTGAGAAATGAGGAGGTAGAAAGGAAAATTGGAAAGTACAGTAACTAGGAAGATCAAAGGCTCAGGATGGTGGAAGCTTGTAACTCCACCTTTAGCCAGCTCTTAATGGGAGGATTTTCCATATTCTTACCTTTCCTGCATCATTTTCGTTTTTCTGGAATAATAAATGTGAGAATTCCAGCAATAAGAAAGTGGAAATGTAGGCAAGTGAAAAAGTGAAGTCCAGAGGACAGATGTGCCTTGATAAGGTTAAGAAAACATTGGACTTGTTTGCAGGCTGCACCTATTATTAGCAAAATATGTGTTAGCAGGACTTACTTTTTAAAAATAACATCATCTCATTGCCAGTTTGCTTGCTATGGACCAAACAAAAAAGCCTATGACAGACTGGAGAAATATCTCCTCAGGATAAGCAGCAAAATTAATCTCTGATCTAAGTTCTGGCAGTTTCCTGCTAATTCCACGAGCTGCTCTTGCTCTGTGTCCCCTCAGTGTTTTCTCTGCTGTGCCTCTCACATTTTTCCCAGTGGGCAGGTTTGGGCAGCTCTCCTATTTTCTGTCTGATTTGCACCTCTCTGACCTGGGTGTGGTGCTGATTATGGGATAGATGATTTGGGATGCCTGCTCTCAGGAGACCTGTGGTTCTCCTGTAGTCCCCTGATCCAAATCAAACCCCCTCTGCCTGACCAGGCACATTCCAGCTCTTGAAAAGAGCATGAGGATATGCTCAGGAGGAGGAGAAGGAGGCTGGTGGGTTTTGGAACCACTCTCACATCTCCAAAAGCCCTGGGCTGGGTTCCTCCCAGGCTCAAATTCAGTTTATCAGCTGCTGTTGCTCCGAAGCTCCATTCAGAGGGAGATAAGATGTGTGTGCACATGTCAGCAGGACGAAAGCAGAGTTGTTTTCAGAGGGTATCTGTGACCCCAAGCTGCCAAAGATAGCCTTGCACTGCTTTTCCCTGGCTGGGAGAGCAGTGCTGTTACTGCAGAAGCAGCTCCTAAGAGTCAACCAACCCTTCTGTGATTGAACATTTAAGAGATTTTTCCTGGAATTGCCTTTTTTTTTCCTTTTCCTTTTTCTTTTTTTTTTTTTTTTTACACTTTAGGTACTTCTTAGTGACTGTAAAGGGAGAGGGGTTAGTGATACAGCCAGCTGCTCCAAGTATGGCAGTACACTTGTGTGCTTCTCAGGTGCAGCTTGTGTTTCTTTCTGGCCCTTGTGCAGGTCTGAGTGTTCCCAGTGTCAGCACCAGGCTCCCTCCTGCCAGAGGGCTGCCTCCTTCTGATCAGAGCTTGCTTGGCCTGGGCCATCAAAGCTAAATCCTTAGGCATTACCTTAACATGAATCCCAGAATGGTTTGGCTTGGAGGAAACCTTAAATCTCATCTCCTTCCAACCCTTGCCATGGGCAGAGACACCTTCCACAATCCCAGGCTGCTCAAAGCCTCAGCCTGGCCTTGGATGTTTCCCCAGGGATCCAGGGGCAGCCACAGCTTCTCTGGTCAGGGCCTCCCTCAAAATAAAGAATTTCATCATAATATCTAACCCTGAGAAAAAATCAGGAAAAAAAAGGAAAAAGGATAATCACTGTCTGGAGTGTGGGCAGAGCAGATCTGTGTAACCATAGCTGAAGGTTTTTCAAGGCAAGGCTTTGACTTGCCTTAAACTGAGGTGTATTTAGGCATAACATTTTTTTAAAAAAATGAGCAAGCTGATGTGGTGTGTTAGTGTCACCTTCCTGTTCCTGCACATATTGTATGGGTTCCCGTCAGGTTTTAGCCTCAGGATAACAACCAAGGTAGTCCACAGCACTGCTCCCTCCAGGTGTCCTGTCAAGCCTTTAGAGTCTGGTACCTTATTTAAACCGAAAAAGGGGAGGTTTATATCAGGTATTAGGAAGAAATTCCTTAATGTGAGGGTGGTGAGGCAGGATGGAGTCACAAAAACCAGCTGGGAGCTGGCAGAGCTGTTATTGGAAGGTGAAGGTGCATATCAAGGCATGTTCTCTCATGAATCATGAGCAATGTATCAGCACTGGCTAATCCAAGTGTGTGACATGGCTGTGGCCACTGTCCCGTGGCCCTGGCCACTGCCTGTCCTCTTCAGTCCAGCTCCCCTTTCTCCACTTTAGGGCTGGGCTATCAGGGTGATGTCATGGCACAGCTGTCACTGGAATTCATAGCATTGTTCAGCTCATAAAGTGACTTCCCTCACTGTCATGCAGCTGCTTTGTGTGTTTGATCTCTGCCTGGGTTTGGCCCTCAGCCAGAGCACTGCAGCCCCTCTGCTGGAGGAGGCTGAGGCAATTGGGAGCCTGGGCTCATTCTCTGTTTCTTTTATTGTTGTTGACAAAAGCTGATGCAGAGCTTTTGGTGCTGGTGGGGGGAACAGAAAACTCCTCCTTTTGTGCTTTCTCTCACATCTGACTGTGCACAGCCACCTCACAGCTCTCTGTGCCCTTTCAGGTCACTTAGCTGAAGACTCTTAGACCCTGTAAGACCCTTTAAACATTGGCTCTTGCACCAGCTCAGCTGCTCACTCTCACCTGGAATTTCTGCCCTGTGCTCTGTCCCATGACCAGCTTGTTTGTCATTAAACCAATTCTAGAAGGATTTGTTTTAGGGCCTTTCACTCCAACCTGGCCTTGACCATTTCCAGGGATGGGGAAGCCACAGCTTCTCTGGGCATTTTGTGTGAGGATCTCACCATCCTCACAGAGAAGAATTTCTCTCTAAATTCCCATCTAAACCTACTCTTATCGTAAAATCTTTTTCTCCTTTCTGTTTTTACCCTCTTAAGAACCCGCCATACCCTTCAAGGCAAAACTGAAGGATCTTGAAGTGAGGGAGAAGGAATCTGCCACCTTCCAGTGCGAGGTGCCCGTTCCTGGGACAGAGACAGCTTGGTTCAAGGAGGAGACCAAGCTGCAGCAGAGCAAGAAGTACAACATCGAGGAGGAGGGCACCTACCGCCGCCTCACCGTGCAGAACGTCACCACCGACGACGATGCTGTCTACATCTGTGAGATGAAGGAAGGCAGCAGGACCATTGCAGAGCTGTCTGTCCAAGGTGAGAAAGGTGTTTCAGACTGGCCAAAAGCGTGGGATTCACACCTGAGGCTCCAGAGTTGACTTTGTGAGCAGAATTTAACCTGTCTATGTGGGCACTGAAGAGGAGCAGAGTCCTGTATGGTGTAAAATGTGGTCAGTGGGTCCTTGGGGCTCCTGCCAGGGTGTCTCTGGACACAGGGCCACAAACAGGGACAGGCTGTGTTGTATGAGATGTCACCCAGTGGGAATACATGCTAGAAGAAACTTCCTTCAGCTGTAGCCTGTCCCTGTAGACTCCTCTTTGATGCCTTGGAGTGGTGACCTAAAACAGAGGCTAGACAACATTAAGAGAATAAAAGTGGGTACTTATTAAAGGCCTTCAATAGGTGCACCTTGGCAGTCAGAAGCCTACAAGGAGCTACACCCAAGATGGGTGATGGTCACGAGTTTTTCATACAGTTACAAGTTTGGTCCATTTACATACCAGGGGTTAATCCTCCAATTACAGCTTCAGGTAATGAAGTAATTTACTCCAAATTTTCTCCCCCCCTAATTCACTGCTGTTTACATCCCTCAGGGCCTGGGATAGTCAGGTGCCCTTGAGTTTCAGGCCCAGAGAGGAATTGTTTGTCTGAATAAAAAGGGAGAACAGCAGCTACACAGGCTATGGAGTTTTAGAGTTCTACACTAAAGCAGGATCTGAAAATACTACACTAAAGCACAGGATCTGAAAAACATCAAAGCTAAATCCTTAGGCATTACACGATCCCAAGCATCAGATGTGTCCCCTGGCAGTGTCACACACATCTTGTCCAGTGGTGGTGCTGACCACAGTGGAGAGGGGCTTTAGCAGCTGTGGTTTGTGGCCAGATATGTGGTGCAAATGGTCTAGACTGGAAAACATCCACGCCCCAGATCCCTGGTGGCTGGAGCTGTCCTCTGGGTTTGGAAAGGGGACAGAGAAAGGACAAAATGTGGGTGGCCATGTCCAAGTATCCTGAACCTGGTGGTTCAGACTGAAGTGTGAGTAGGTGTAGTTGGGTGTGGTGTGGATGTCTCTCAATGAGGAGACACAAACCCCAGAGCTGCAGGCACTGCAGACTGCCACAGCTACAGGATTAATCTTGCCCTGACTCATTTGAAGCTCTGGTTTCCCAGTGAAACCAGATGGAGCTCTTCATATATAAATTGCTACAAGACAGCTACCTGATGTGCATCTTTGTGCAAATTCTATTTTGTACCACCAGTAAAGAGCTGGAAGTGCACAGAGGTGGATGCAGAAGGGAAAATTTAGTCCAGAGACCTGGGAGAGTTCAGACTGAATCTTTTTATTGCACCTTCCATTAGGTCTGGACCAGTCCACCCCTGTAAGTGTGTTTGGTCCCAGTAGGACAGCAGGTATTTTTTTTTCACTTGTGTGTTCCATCCAAAAGAGAGTGACTGAGTCAGGTGGAGCTCTCTGGAGGAAAAGGAGGCAGAGCCTTCCTGGGAGAGCTTGCCCCTGCCCTGGGAGGGGATTGGAGAGAGCAACATGGGGTTGGGACAATGTGAGAACTTGGCTGGAGGTAAAGGGCTGTGGGATGAGGATGCTGCTGAGGGCAGAGAGGTCAAGGAGGAGGACAAACAGAGAATTAGGTCTTGAATCTTGTGGTAAAACCTGTGCCTGACCTGTTGCTTCATGAGGGAGTTCAGCATTGCTGTTGATTAAACAGCTCTGGGTGATCTGCTTGGGTGAAGCCTCTTTCACCTCTCAGGGACTGCTCTGGAGCTGGAGACAGTCACTGTTGGTCAGTTGGGGTGGTCTCCTCATGGTTTATCCAATCTTTCTGTGAATAGTCACATCTTATAGCTTTGAGGTTATTATAGTAAGTGATGATAATCCCAGTCACTTGGAAAGGACATAAATTCATTCAATGTCAATTTCTGTGTTGACACTAAGAAGAAACCTGAGATTTTCAGTGTCTTTCTCATGAATTCAGGTAAGTTCTGTCTGCCACATTGGTTATGTGACTTAATTTGATGGAGGTGAAATCCCACAGGCAGAGAGAGACCTGTCTGGCTTAAGACTGACCTACTTCAGCAAAGATTTAATTTGAATTCCCAGCATATGTGGGCAGTGAAAGTTATCAAATCCATTCTTGTGCAAGGCCGTGTGTATTTTGTGTTTACCCAGCAACCATCTCTGCTTGGTAGACAAGAAACCTGAAAGACTGCAATAAAAAAAACCTTGTTTTTCTCTCTTTAAAGGCCAAAATGAGTCCTTGGGGTCGTCTATTCTGTGTGACTCAGAGTCTTGGAATTTATTTAAAAGAAAAAAATAAATTATTTCGGCATGGTGTCTGTAATGTTTTGAATGGGTATGGACTAGCCCTGTTTCAGCCCGGATGGTCGGGTGTTGCCAAAGCTGTTAATGACTGTTATTATTTTTTTATTTGAAGGGAACATAATTAAAAAACTTCCAAGGAAAACTGCTGTCTTCATCAATGACACAGCCACCTTCTGCGTGGAGCTGGACAACGACTGCCAGAACGTCCGGTGGCTGAAAAACAAGGAGGAGGTGAAGCCCAGCGACCGCGTCTCCATCACGTGCTCTGGAAAACAGCACACCATGACCATCCGGGAGTGCAGGATGGAGGATGCTGGGGAAATTGCCTTCCTGGCTGATGAAAGCAGGACCTCTACCCAGTTCACTGTGACCAGTAAGATTCTTTTTTGTTTGCCCTTGGTGTTGTGTCTTCCCGTGGCAGTGTTGTTGTTTCAATTGCCACCGCGATAATTTTGGTGTCCAAAAGCAGCTGAAGGTTTGATGCCTGCCACAAAAAGCCAACAGCCTGACCATGAGTGTTATGAGAGGTTTGGAGGGATCAAAAAAGAAAGTATCTGTAGAGTCACAGGGTGGATTGGGTTGGATGGGATCATCTCATTCCACCCCATGCTGTGGGCATGGACACTTTCCATTAGATCAAGATTCTTGATCAATTCTTGATTGACCTGAGAATCTGGGTCCAATGGAAAGTGTCTTGAGAATCTTGGTCCTTCTTGACAAAGGACACTTTCCATTGTGTCCAGCCTGGCCTTGAACACTTCCAGGAATGGATCATCCACAGTTTCTCTGGGTAAAAGAAATGCTGGGGAAAGAGCATGGCACAAACATCTCTTACTTGACAGAGCAGCAGCACTAGGTGCAACATCAAGACTGCACCTGAAGTGAAATTTTGGTGAAGTTGCCTAATTTTATTTGGCATTGTTTTGATGCCACTGCATTTCCCAGGCATAATCTGCTTTATTTAAGACAAAATGACACATGATTTCTGGCTCTGTTGCAGTTCTGCTTCATATATGAGCAAATCATCCACTCCAGTCACAATTTGGGAAATTTACACAATTGAGTAATTCTTCTTTTCTCCCACCACTGCAATTGGTCAGTGGAAAAAACCCGAATCTTTTAAATAAAAGATATGTAGCTGCTGTGTTATCTAAACTTGGTTTGGCATTCTGATGCCATTGGACTAAAATGAGGAGAAAATGAGGAAAGTGTCACATTTGGCTTTGTGACAGTTTCTAAGGTATTTGTAAAGCTGTAACATCCAAACAAGCACCTCTGCAATGGGAACAATAAAGTTCAGTTTGATTTCAGACTCTGCTGTTTAAATTATGAAGAAAATGTTGATTCATGTAATAGAAATTATAAGAAGCTGCCTTCCCACAAACAGGTAATGCTGGAGAAAATATTGCATTACCATTTCTGATGGCAAGGTCAAGAGATCTCATTCCAGGGCTAAGTGTTGAGCTTAATGTTACTCTGATGGGACCTTTGACATCTATCTGTGACCAGCAGTTACTGACAGGCTGGTAACTGTGCACCCCAAAACACTTCTGTGTCTATTTATGTAAGGAAGGAAAAGCGGATCGCGTTGAGATTTCCTATTTTTACACTTTGTGCATATCACATTTACTGCTTGGAGAATCCTGTGTGCTGTGCCCACATCTTTTTCAATTAGCTGGGTGAGATTGGTGGTGGCTGTTCTGATATCTTTTATAATGGACAGGCAATCTTTGTGTATTATTTGTTGTCTTGCATTGTTACCATGCCTATTTTAAAGATGGGGAAGCTGAGGCAGAAAAGAGATCAGTTGTCCCAGACCTCAGTTTTTAATTTATGCTCATCAACACGCTCCATCTGCAGTCAGGAATTCTTGAGTATGTCCACTGTGAGATTGTTTTACCCATCTCCCACACCTTCTTTAAGCTGGATTAATTGCTCCTGAGTGTGCTGTTTGTGGCATCACAGCTGGAGTCTGGTTGACTGGCTTAACCCAGACACCTTTCAGATATCCAAAATTAAATGAAATTAATCCCGTGCCATGTCAGCAGAGGTGTAACTAGAGCACATCAGATAATTCCTCTTGACCATACCAGTGGCAGCATGTAGTGAATAATCCTGATGGGACTTGAGCCTTCTCTAAAAGGTTCAAGGGGAATGAAAGGGTGAAAATAAATATTCATTATGCAAATACCTGCAGAAATATGTTTGTACCCTCAGGTACCATAAAATAACCACATCTCCTCAATAGTAGGTTCTCTTGTGGGGACATGTCCTTATGTCATTTCCTTTTGAAGTTAATTCCCCAATCTCAAAAGCTGGTTCTGTGCAAATTAGTAAAACAAAGATCCCAAACAATATCACTCTTCAGAGACAAAGTTACAGTTTCTGAGTGGGGATAGCATAAAATTCAGGAGCAGGACAGATATCCAAGTGAAAGAGGCTGCAGGGAATATCCAAACATGTGTGACAAGCTGAGCTCTCCATAACTCATAAAAAATTTGAACAATTTTGCTGATGGTTTTACCCTTCTGAGTGAAAATAAGAAGCTGTGTGTTAGTCTGCATTGTCCAGGAGCTGTGAAGGGCATAAGTGTGGGTTTGTATCCAGCACTGAAGATTTAAGCCTACAAAATGTTTGTTGAAGGCTCTCTGGTTGTGTTGACAGTTTTAATCTTATGTAGGAATCACCTCTGTTTAGCTGTGCAAGTATTGGACATCAAAGTCTGGACTTGATCTGGGATGACAATGATTCTGTGATCTTTGTACAGAGCAGCCTCAAAGCATCTCCCCTCCATTCTCTTGCTTTTCCATCTCTCATCAATGTTTTATGGAGGTTTATTAAGCAAAATGAACTTTTAGTCCAGCGTAAGCTGTTTTGGCCTTTCCACTCTGCTGTAACTTACTGCTCTGCTCTGCTTTGTTTCTTCCCCTTGCACAGCACCCAAAAAACCTCCCACCCAACCCCCAGCTGACCCTGTGGTGAAAAATAAAACAGAAACCTCAGTGACACTGGCATGGTCCCCTCCGAGGATGGACCGGCCCGTTCCCCTCGACGGGTACATCGTGGAGCGCAAGAAGCTCACCGGCTTCACCTGGGTGAGGTGCCACGAGTCCCACGTCCCCAGCCCTGAGCTCACCATCAGCAACCTGCCAGAGGAGGCTGACTACCAGTTCAGAGTGTCTGCAGTCAATGCCTACGGACAGAGCCCCTTCCTGGAATTCCCTGGGAGCCTGCACCTCGGTGAGCACGAAACCGGCACAAAATGGGGTGGTCGGGCACGTGGGTGCCTGGAAAATCTTTCCTGTGGCTTTGAGGATGGAGCAAGAGCCCAGGAAATCCTCTTTGCTTTCACTGCTGGTTCTCCTGCCTCACATCAGCCACTGGCCTTCTATTGAATTTCTCAAAGAGCCAGATGTGTTCAGCTCTGTGAGGGTTCAATAGTTCTGAGGGTGTCCAGCACCTCACAGAAAATGGTTTAAATAATGAGCGAGGTGGCATGGTCGAGTGTGTCCTGAAAAGGCAAAAAAGTTTTAATAAAAGAAGAAAACAATGCAAAAACAAAATAACAAAGCCATTCAAAGTGTAGGGACAGGTCCCACACACCTGCTAAAACACTCCAAAAATGCACTGAGAAACCTCGTGCTCTCCCTTAAGTAGTGAAAAATTTAGATGGGTTTTTCTGGCAAACAGCCCAATGGAGAATATCTTCATTTCTGGGGAACAGGTAAAGAGACCTATCAGTATTTTTGTCTTGGCATTAAGCCAATTACTGTCTGGACAGCAAAGAAGTTTCTGTGTCCTTTACATTATAAGAATAGCAAGGGGTGAGTCTTAAACCTTTCCCTACTGGAAACCCCTGCTGGGGTGTGGGGTGCATTCCTACAACCTTCACCAAAGGGAGGAAGGGAAAAGTCCAGAACCACCCCAGTGGTTTCTGGGTTTCTGTGGTAGAGCTGTGGGTGTGTTTGTGTTCCAAAATCCCACATCAGGCTGTGGGAGAGGCAGGTCCCTGCTGTGGACCTTAAACCTGTAAATTCTCCTTCTGCACCTGCAATGGAGAGAAAAATTGAGGTGGCATTCTGGTACAATATTCAGTATATAGACACGAGATATCGATCTTGCACCTAGAGAATATTTATGCGTGATTATCCCATCATGAAAACCAAATTCCAGCCAGTCTCTCTTTAATCTAAGAGTTTCTAGGAGAAATCCAGGGGTTTTGCTCTATTTCAAGGGTGCCGATGTGCCCATAGAATCATTGAGGGCAATGGGATTTCCTCTTCCTTTAAGTCATTGCACTAGAAAATATCTGTACAGATACTGAAGACCCACACAAACTTTGATCATGCTGTGTCTTGTGATTGTGTCATCCTTGTCTGAATGTGCCTGTATTGTCCTAGAATATCTAAAACTGACTCGTAGGGATATCTAAAAGTCCTTCCTTCTGAAATCTAAGAATAGCATTGGCTGTTCAATAAACAACACACTTGTAGGGGACTTAGGTGTTTCTGGCTTATGTCTTTGTACATTCTAGGGATTAAAAAAAAATCAGTAAAATACTCCTGTTCTTCTAGACCTGCAAAAACAGGACTCCAGAGGTCAGCTGAAGGAAACAAATCCTTTAGACCAACCATGCTTTTCCTTCAGTGCATGAGAGTTGTGTAAGGCTGAAATAATTTATTTTTACCTCTTGTTTACCCTGAAAATTTAGTTCCTAAGATGAGGTATCCTCCAGCATGGCAGCCTTGTTCTCAGAGGTGTTGTTCTCTTGTGTGTTGTTCTTTCCTAGAACCCATCCTGGCTGTGAAAAACCCCCTGACAGCAGCTGAAGTCACACCTGGAGGGGATGCCCTGTTCACTGTTGATCTGACCAAGACATGTTCTGGCTCTTGGTACCTGAATGGCAAAGTCTTACAGGAAAGTGACACCTACATCATTAACAGAACCCAAACCACTCACACCCTGGTCATAAAAAATGTCACCAAGAAAGATGATGGGGCAGAAGTGAAATTTGTTGCCAATGATGTTGAGACCAGCACCAAGATGAGAGTGAGAGGTATTTATTGTCATTTCTGCCTATTCTTGTCCCAGTCAAGGGCTGGTTGGTGAGACTTGAGGATTAAAACTGGGGCTGGAGGCTTTCCTTGGTCTGTGGGTCTGAAATTGTGTCATGTCATTAATGTGTGTCCTGATAATGATCTCATGTGACAGCTCAGAGTGAGTTGGTCTGGCCAGCTGGTTGTATCTGAACTGGATTGCTTCACATCAGCTCACGAATTTCTGTCAAATTTCTGTCATTCACAACCATCTGTCAGTGGATTCTGTCACCAATCTGTCACTAATTCACCTTAAAGCTGTAATTTTTGCTCTAGGTTTGACCAGTCTCTTTGACTGTAATAATCTTTCAAAAGTAACAGAGCTTTCATTACTAACAAAGCTTTGCTTGTAGGTTTTTTAGTCTGCCATGTGTGGGATATACAAGTTAGGATGCTGGAACTTAATTTAAGATCAAGGTTTCCTTTATGAAATGACAGTAACATCTGTACCTACCACATTGCAAGGCAAAACATAATGAATTCATAATGAATACTTTATTCTGGAAAGATGTGTTTGGTTTGGGAGAAGATCTTTGCAGAAGCCTGTTTAGAGTATTTTATCAGTAGAAAAAAAGTGATTTTTTTCTTCTTGGTGATTCTGGCAATAAAAACAAATCAAGTTTTCTGAACTGGGGAAGAATGCACAGTATTGATGTGAGTGTGAGGGCAGGAACAGGATCTTATATCTCCAGAGATCTCACAGTCTACACCAGACCTGTATCAGGGATAAGTTATTGTGATATAACTCAAAATAACAAAGCCTCTTGTCCTGGCAGGAGCTGCAGTGAGATTCACCAACAAGAGCAAAGACGTAGAAAAAGTCTCAGCTCGGCTGCGGGAGGAAGCCAAACTCCAGGCTGAGCTTTCAGACACAGAGGCCACTGTGAAGTGGATGAAGGATGGGAAGGAGCTCAAGGCCAGTGAAAAATACGAGTTCCAGACCGTGGGGAAGAGGCGCGTCCTGAAAATCCGCAGCGCTGCCGAGGAGGACGCTGGAGTCTACGAGTGTGTCTGTGAGGGGGACAAAATGCTTTATCAGCTCTCAGTGAAAGGTAAGGAACAGCCTCGGCTGCTCTGCACTGAGGGTGTTCGTGCCCTGAAACGATGGAGCCATCAAGGCACACAAGGGAGTGCTCAGGAGGGACCCTGGTCACTGCCATCGACATCCAGCCGTGATAGTGGGGTCCCAGGGCAGAACTGGGGAGCAAATACAGACACTGCAAGGTGGTAAAAGCTGCTTTCACTCCAGTTGGCATCTTGATATTCCAGGGAATTGGGTGTGATTTTGTTGAGGGTGAGTGGTGGGTAGGGAAAGTGCTCTTGAGGTGAAGAGATCCAGCCCCAGGGGCAGGACATGACACAGGATCCCATGTCTGAACCACACTTGCTGTGTTACACCAGACAAGCACTGAAGAGTCTGCAGCTCTGATTAAGGTTCTGTTTGTACAAGATCATCTTGGCATTGTGGGATGTGATTTGGGGTTTTTTGGTTGTTTTTTTCTGGGTTTGTTTTTTTTTGTTGTTGTTTTTCATTTGGGGGATTGTTTTTTGGGGGGTTTTTTGGGTTTTTTTT
>VXBR01006734.1:32019-102071 GCA_013400215.1 Cisticola juncidis
CCTTCCCCTTCCCCTTCCCCTTCCCCTTTCCCTTTCCCTTCCCCTTCCTCTTCCCCTTTCCCTTCCCCCAGAGGTCAATGGAACTCTGGTTTCAGTTTGGATATTGGTGGGGATCTGAATATTTTGCTTTGAGGCAATTGGTGACTCAATTATTTCACTCCATGTTAAAATTATGCCAGATCTATTGTTCATTTTCTATGCTCCAGTTAATTTCCAGGAATAAATTTCTTTTCATTTTGATCCTGTGAGATATCCATATAGATTATTAATTTTATGTAATTTAATTTATCTAGGTTATATTTTAACCTCTTCTAGAGTCAATTTATTTGACAGGTGGTTACAATATAATGCTTAAATAACCTTTCTGGCTTTATCTCCAGTTTATTTCTTTCCTCAAATCCCTTTAAAATATTTTTAAATGCTCTTTTTCCTGGGGCTTCTTCTCCTTACCTCAGCCTCTTGTGCTGTCTATGTGCTCTGCTTTTTGGACACAGGATAATCAGGGATATGGTTGGGAATTTATCTGCTTCTGCTTTGGAATCTAGTAAATAGATCCGTAATTAAATAAATGGATTTGGTGTTATGATAAATGAATACCTCCTGTAGATATCAGTGTGTGTGCCCACTTTACCTGAGCTGTGCCCATGTTTTGTTTCAGCACTTGCAAACTTTGTAAACAAAGAGAAAACTGGAGGAGTTGTCAAGGCCATCTCTGGGAAACAGGCAGAGTTTGTGTCTGAGACCTCCGAGGCCAACCTCATGGTGAAGTGGTACAAAGATGGGAAGGAAATCACAGCCAGCAAGAAATTCACCGTGGAAGACAAAGGAAAACTGCACAAACTTGTGGCTTTGGCTGTGACAAAGGAAGATGAAGGAACTTACACCTGCAAAATCGGGGATGACACCCTTACCTTTGATTTAAAAGTCTCAGGTAAGTTTGTGCAGCAAGCACAGGATCAGAGTCTGTGTGAGAAACGCAGGATTTTGTTCTCTAGACTTGTCCTACCTTCAAATTTGACATATTTTTGGGCCAATTTGCTCAACACTTTCAAAGATTCTGACCCTTGCTCTGAGTGATCTTTGTTGTGATCCTGATGCAAGCCCAAGGTATGGACAAATAATATAATGATGCTGTGATAGATCTGAGTCAGCTCAAGCATTTTCTGGGGCTGGAGCACAACCCAAACCTGGTGCTGGCTGAACAGCACCAGCCACATCTGGCCTTTAATCTTTTAGTTTAGTGTGCACATCATCTTGGGACCACCTCTGTCAGGGGTTCAAAGTCTTGCTCTGTGCCCTCCTCTGACAAGTTTAATTCCTGATTTTGGGAGTTGAACATCTCCTGCTGTTCCCAAAGGACGCTGTGGTGTAGGGGTCACTCTCTGTGGTACTGTAAGCTACTCCATCAGTCTGTGCCACGTGCTCATCACACAAAGCACGTGGTTGTCAGGCCAAGCGAGAAGAGAAATGCTTGTCACCACTGCATTCCAGCCCAGGATGGAGCCAGAGTGTAAAATGACACAAGAATTCATCGGTGAAACTCAATATCTGTGAAATTCAGCTGATTGCAGTTGCATGTTTGTGGGAACTTTTCTTCCTAATGGGGTTTTCTGGCTTGTGCCTGGAGCCTAATTTTTAACCTGGTCCTAAATTTAAGATTGGAACTCTCCTGAAAGCTTCTCCTGGCATGTCTGCAATACAATGCAGTTCAAGAGGAGTCACCACTAAGTGCTTGTGACCTGTAACAGAATATCCAGGTTACTGTGATGCTGTCCATGAGCTAACTAAGGACTCAGCAAAGCTGATTAATTTAGGACAGCTCTTGTCTTGAGGGATTCCTGCAGGATTTAATGAGCTGGAAGGAGTGCTTCCAGCTGGTGTTTGCTCAGGTATTCCCTCTGCATCTCACCTCTAGTTCTCTTGTGAGAATCCAACATTATGCAATTTCCCTTGGAGTGTAATTTCCAGTCCCTGATTTTACCCATTGAAAAACTGGTGCGAAAGAGCCAACCAGACTCTGCCCAAACTGACTCCTCAAAAGGCAATTTGTGCAGTCTGATTTATACTGCCTGATTGGAGCTGTCTCAGAGGGATTTTAGAAATGTCCTGGTTGTGCCTTTTTCTGAGCATCAGGTACAGAGCATTGCCTGAGCTTGGTATAAAGTTTTTGCTGGCCATGGGTTGGTTGGGTGAACCTCACCTGTGACCCCTGAGACAAAACATCACATGGCTGAGGCAGAGAAAACTGGTATCTGCTAAATCATGGAATCACAGAAAGGTTTGGGTTGGAAGGGCCCTTGAAGCCCATCCATGGCAGGGACACCTTCCACTGTCCCAGGGTGTTCCAAGCCTTGTCCAACCTGACCTTGGACACTTCCAGAGATCCAGGGGCAGCCACAGCTTCTGTGGGCACCCTGTGCCAGGGCATCACCACCCTCTCAGGCAAGAATTTATTCTTAATATCCCTTTTAACCCTGCCCTCTGGCAGTTTGAAGCTCTCATCCCTTGTCCCATCCCCACAAACATTTTGGTGAACAAGGATTGAGTTACAACCTATTAACAACACCTTATCCAGGGCAGCTTCCTCCTTGTTTCATGTGTCACCATAAAGATTTTCCAGAGTGCTGGGAAGCAGCACTGCACAGTCAGGGGTGGTCTGGGGGCAGGGAATCAATCTGCCTTGAGGGTAATGAATTTCCCAACAACCCTGAACAGCAGGATTCTGCAGGGACTCTCCTCCTTTGGTCAGCTAATTGTTGAACAGCAAGTCCTACAAATTTTAATTAAGTGCTTGCCTGACATGGCAATTGTCAGTGGGGTACTCAATGACTGAAAGCAGCAGTTGCTGCAGAAAGAAATGCAATACTGAGCTGAGGGTGGCTGTGAGTGACAGCCCTCAGCCTGCTCTTCAGGCCAGGGCTGCCCTGATGGAACAGGGCTCTGAAATACCTGACATGCCCATCAAATATTGCTCCTTAGCTTGGGGACAGGGTGTGTTGAGGAGGTTTGCTCACATTTTACACCCAGGTCTCTGTTTTCACTTCATTGCCTTTACTTTTACCTTTACAAAGATATGTGCAAAGAGTGCTGGTTGATAAAAATGTTGATTTTTGCTGCCTACATGACAAATACCCTGTGTTTGCACAGCTCCTGTCTGTGCTGTCAGCAGGGTTTGAGCTGAGCTATCCATGCAGGAACCTCAGCTGAGCTGTGTGAGCAGTTCTGAGTCCTCTATGGAGAAGATCAGTTTCAGCCAAAAGATATGAGATTATTGACTCCTTTATTCATAGAAACAAGGAATGCTTTGGATTGGAAAGGCCTTAAAAAACATTTCCTTCCAATGCCTTCCACTAGACCAGGTTGCTCAGAGCTTTTTCCTAACTTGGAGAATATTTTGTCAATGAGATTCTCCCATGGAGTAGAATTAATCCAGTAGGAGTGATACCATGAACAAGGAGCTGCAGGAATGGGCTCATAAACATTTAGAAAAGGCTTCTCATCACCTCTAACTAGATTTTCTGAGACTTCCCAGGCATTTTCAAGCTGTTTCTTCCCTCAGACATCAACACATATCCCCCAGAGCTTGCTAGACATGGGAATCAAGGAGTGGTAAACAAAGTGTGAGCAACTTGAGGGTGTCTCAGTTTGATTTGAAACTTCCAGGAGGATGTAGGGCAGATGAAGGGGATTCCACTGTAATCAAGAGCAATTATCTGAAGCTCAGAGGGGTTTGCACCATCTGTCAGAGAGGCATCAACTCTGTGTGACAATGGAATAGCAATCAATAATCCCTGTATCCTAAATTTGTGCAGATAAACATGCACCAAAGATAAACTCTTTTCTCTTCTCCACTCCAGATGAAGCTGTTACTTTTGTCAACAAGCCCAAAACGACTCCAGAAGTGTCAGTGAGTCCTTCTGAAAGCCTGGAGCTGGTGTGTGAGGTGTCAGCTGCAGGTGGGGCCGTGGTCTGGAGAAAGGATCAGGCTGAGCTGAGGCAGGACCAGAGGACAACAATTGTCAGCCAGGGGACACAACGCAAGCTCATCATCAAGAAGGTGACACAGCAAGACCAAGGCAGCTACACCTGTGAAACAAAGGACGACAAAGCAACATTCCAAGTCAAAGTCAGAGGTGAGAAAATGCCAGGAATTCCAAATGCAAAGGCAGAGCCCGTTTTGAGCGGTGTCTTCCATCCAGAGGATCATCTCACAATCTCCCCAGGGTGAAAGATCTCAGCCATTGTACTCAATTTTTTTGAGCAGCTTTCATAATATTTTATACATGGTTCTGCATCCATGACTAGTTGACCACAAAAGAAATCATAGGAAAGGATGGAAATTCCTTCTCCTCTCACAATTAGCTGACATGTTGACAGACAAAACTCCCATGGAAAATAGTGTGAGGCCATGGCAGAGGGATGGATAAAGGGGAAGGGGAAGTGTTTGAAGAGCTCTGATTAGATCCCCACCCCTTAAATGTTGGATGGAGCTTGGAGCAACGTGGTCTAGTAGAAGTTGTCCCTGCCCACAGCAGTTGGGTTTTTGTGATGATCTTTAGGGTCCCTTCCAACAAACTATTCCATGGTTCCATGATTAGATGGAGAACATTGGAATTGTCCCAAATAGGCAGAAAAAGACCAGTGGTTCCTGGACATGAGGATACAGGTGCTGTTCCCTTCTGATTCACTGGAATCTTGGAGAGACAGAGAGAAGAGGGAGGAGGGTTCAGGCCATGCAAGTTGGTGCTCCAAGTCCTATATTTAAATATCTCAAAACTGTGAGTTTTAAACATTACTCCAGAATTCCTATAAACTTCCCATTCCTATTCACCTCTTAGCAAGACAGGGATAAAAGTGCTTTCTTGCACTAATGGCCCATCATGATATATTCCCTGCTGGGGCAAGTATAGTGAAATAGGAGGAACTTGATTAAACACCAGAGACAATGACTGCAAAAAGCCAAGTGTGACTGTTGGGGTTTCCTTACAGAGCCAGAGGTTGTGTTTACAAACAAGGAGAAGGTGCAGAAAGAGGTGAAGGCTGCACTGTCACAAAATGCCACGCTGAGCTGCGAGGTGGCCCAGGAGAAAACAGAGGTGAAGTGGTTCAAGGATGGGAAACTCCTCACCTCCAGCAAGAAGTTCAAGGTGGAGTCGCAGGGCAAAGAGCGTCGGCTGGTGGTGGGTGAGGTGGAGAAGAAAGATGCAGGGGAGTACAGCTGTGAGGCTGCTGGCCAAAAACTCACCTTCAGGATCGATGTCACAGGTAGGAGAGATTGTTCATTCTCATCACAGAAAGGTCCCTTACTACCAAAAAATGTACCACACTTTGGGCTCCAGTGTCTGTGCAACCTAAAACTTCATTGGGTAGTGATGGAGATCAGCCACCCATCCACTGTCACATTGATGCTGGCAGCTGGACATCTTCATCCATGGGATGAATCCCCTCAGTGCTCCTTGGTGTTTTCTGGTTTCCCAGTAATGAAAAGAGACAAGTCTCCATTCTATTGGCATTTATAGGGATAAAGATAAAGTTGTCTCCCAGATATGTAGGAAAAATAAGTCTGGAAGAAGTAGGGAAACAGGTCTCCTAGAATGAGCAAGGCTTCCATATAGGTCCCAGTGGAAAATGAGATTTGGAATTTATTTGTCCATTACATTATGGGACAAAGCACTGGATTTCTTGTAGAAATGAGAATAAGCTGAAATCCTGAGGCACTGGATCCTTTTCCTCAGACATGGCTGATGTGTTGTCCTCAGGCATGACAAAGGCCCACATCTTGTCTGAGTATTAAAAAATACCAGAAATATGGACGTTACTGTGTTTTTTATTTGAGTTTGATCACTTTGGGCAGCATCAACTTACAATCATTTTAAAATTGCTTCTCCCACTCCACAGAAGCAGAGGATGCATTTATCAACAAGGAGAAGGTGCAGAAAGAGGTGAAGGCTGCACTGTCACAAAATGCCACGCTGAGCTGCGAGGTGGCCCAGGAGAAAACAGAGGTGAAGTGGTACAAGGATGGGAAACTCCTCACCTCCAGCAAGAAGTTCAAGGTGGAGTCGCAGGGCAAAGAGCGTCGGCTGGTGGTGGGAGAGGTGGAGAAGAAAGATGCAGGGGAGTACAGCTGTGAGGCTGCTGGCCAAAAACTCACCTTCAGGATCGATGTCACAGGTGAGAGACAGATTTTGGGTTGCATTTCATTGGCTTTTCTTTGTATCTGGGTGTTTCCGCCCCATTTTCTCTGACACAATATTAGAAAAGCTGTTAAAGTAATTTCTGGTGCTGGTCTGAGCTGCTGTTTCAGTGAGGTTGTGTAGGACTGGGCAGATCTGAAGTTGACCTGTAGATATCCTGATGTCAGCTCCTCACCTCCCTGTATGTCTCCTTCAGCTGAGGAAGTGAACAAGGCTTCTCAATAGCAGGCACTGTGGTAAAAAATGTCTTTAGTTTGATCACCAGTGCTGGTATTCCTCCTCCTGTTTATGGGTATTCTTCCAAGAAAATCACTGTTTTCCTTCCACTTTTTTTCAAGTGTTAGGACAAGAATGGTCTCAAGTTCCACCAGAGGTTTAGGTTGGATATCAGAAAGAAATTCTTAAACAAAAAGGTTGTCAGATATTGGAACAGGCTGTCAGGGAAGTGGTGGAGTCCCCATCCCTGGAAGGATTTAAAAGCTGCATGGATGTGGCACTTGGGGACATGGTCAGTAAAGGACCTGGCAGTGCTCAGGAGACAGTTGGACTCAATGATCTTCCAAGTTTTTTTCCAGCCTAAATGATTCTGTGACTTCTTTGGTCACTGTCTATTTTGCAAGATACTTGGTGAATTTTATCTCAGGCTCCAGGCAGCCATGAACACCAGCTATGTTCTGAGTGGTCATTTTTGAATTGGATGTTATGTTTGGTTATTTGTTTTAATATTCATAGCACTTCACTGTCTTTACAGCCAAATCCTTCTCTTTTAAAAAATAAAATTCTTGTCTCATATGCAGAGATGATTAGAACAGGGAAGAAATTTTCACCTCTGTTTTCTTATAGCACCAAAGAGAGGTCTGGCATTTTATCAGCTGTGTAGAGGAGCAACTGGGTTGGGAATCAGCTGACTCAGGCTGTGAGCTGGGGCATTTTGGCTCTTTTTCATTCTTTGTGCAGCTCATTCTTTGGCTGAGGGAGCCACCAGTTTCAGAGGAGGATGGGTAAGGAATGAGAGATTTGAGAGGTGTCTTCCAGAGAAAATTAAATGTGCACATTGATAGACCATCATAAAATCACATAATAAATTCACTTGGAAGGGACCTTAAATATCACCTTGTTCCCACCCCTGCCATGGGCAGGGACACCTCCCACCATCCCAGTTTGCTCCAAGCCCCATCCAGCCTGGCTTGGAGCACTGCCAGGGATGGGGCAGCCACAGCTTCTCTGGGCAAAATTGTAATAAACCAAATTCATTGTTCACTGCTGACACTGGCTCATACATTACAGAGGTGTAATTACAGAAAACAGAAATGTAGTGGTTTACACATGAATTTCTCTCTCTGAGGGAGCTGTCTGCCTCAGAAAGCCAAGGTTTTCAGCTCTCTTTCCAGCAGGGTGACCTCATGGTGGCACAGGGTAATGTGACCCCTTGCCCTGTGCTCTCAGCCTGCCTTAGCTACCGTTGCTGTATTTCTCATGGGAACAACTGTAACACAACGTGCAAGTCCAGCTCTGGCTGGAAAATGATCCAGTGTGAAAGTCAGGGGGGATTATGCGTACTCAGAGTGGTTGGCTCTTCTGCAGAAGAAATCCTTCTCTTTCAGTTTATCCCAAAGTGCAGTGGATTTCTGGGTCTTAATTTACCCTGGTGCCATGGCACTTGGGAAGCTTTTCAGGGTTCCTGTGCTCCAGGGCTCCACTGGTAGCACAAAGCCTTCCCTGTTTAAGGACAGGTTGAAGGTTAGATGCTCAGTGCTGGGTTTTGGGATGCCACTGTAGTTTTTGGCTTAATATAAAAAATCAGCTGCTGCACACCTTGGGATGAGTTGGACATGTAGAAAAAGAGCTGATTGTGAAATCTCAATATTTCCGGATTCAGGGTATGCAGTGAAATTCATCTTTTAAATCAATGAAAGTTTTGTGTCCTGAAAATATTTTTCCTCATTTCCACTGAATCTTCAATAACCACTTTCATTTAAGGTTGGAAATGTCATATTCACTGAATACTTGTTTAAATTTAAAACAAGTTTCTAAGAGAAATTATCAACTGGTGTAAATCACTTTGGAAGCTGATTAAAAGTTTTAGTCACACTTCCTATCAGTATAAAAATGGTTTTTATAAAAGGTCAAGAATGGAAAGGACAGGTGAGATGGGTCTGGAATATTCCTGCCCTGCTAACCTGACATTTTAAATACAGCCCTCATTGACACAGACTTCTTTTAATACCTATTGAATACACTCTGCATATTCACACTCAAAGTTGTAAATGGGAGTGTGTATAAAAACATTTCTACTTTTGCAATCAGATTTGAATGCAAAGCTTGGTGTGTTACAAGCTCTTTCAGATATCAAGATGCTGCTGACATGGTCCCTTTGAGGAGCTTTGCATCAGCCAGCATGCACCAAGTGCCTCCTAAATGACAATGGCATCTCCTCACACCCCTTCCAAAGCCAACATAAACAGAGGAGCTCAAATTCCGAGCCCCTGAGCTGGATTCCTGCTCCGTGTTGCTCCCTGCAGGACACCTCTCTTTCCATGGGCTGTGCAGAATTCATAGCAAGGCTGTGACGTGGCCCAGGACCACGTGTGGTGCCACCGTCAGCAGTGGAGGAACTCGACCTGAGCTTACCCCTTCTCCTCACCCTGCCAGGCAGCTGCTGCCACTCAGAGCACTCAGAGCCGGGATGGAGACAGGAGAAAGTCACCCAGGAGGAGACCAGGGTGGCCCCAGGAGGCTGCAGGGAAGGACTGGGGAGAGGAAGGCAGGAGCACAGGGGATGGAAGTGGGTCAGCATCCCCAAGAGTCTCCCAGGTCATGGAATCACTGAGGTTGGAAAAGTCCTCCCAGGCCATCGTGTCCAACCTTGTCACCCAGCCCAGAGCACTGAGTGCCACGTCCAGTGTTCCTTGGACACCTCCAGGGATGGGGGCTCCAAACCTCCCTGGGCAGCCCCTTCCTGTGCCTGACCGCCCTTTCCAGGGGGAAATCCCTCCTGATGTCCAACCTGAGCCTTCCCTGGCACAGCCTGAGGCTGTTTCCTCTCATCCTGTGTGTTGTTGTCTGGGAGCAGAGCCCGACTTCCCCATGGCTGCACCTTCCTGTCAGGAGGCCAGTTTGCTGGAAAATCACAGATTGTTTAAGAAATGAAAATGCACTTCAAATTTTATGTGCTAATTTTATGTGTAATGTTCGTCAAGTACTTTTCCATATTGAGAACTCTGTTATTGTCCTCTCTTTAGGACTGGGTTACAAGGTGTTTTCTAAACACCCAATTTTGATCCAAAATACTTGGGAAAAGCTTCTAAATAATGTGATAGTGGAGGTGGCAACTCACCAATGTGCTATATTTGGCTCATTCAAAATGCGAAGAGTAGAAATATAAAAACACAAGAGAAAATTTTATCTTTATATTAATTATAAGAAATTAGAAAGTGCGGTGGTTGAGCTGCTCATGAGGAGGAGTGAGAGAGGGATGATAATTACATGGACTAGATTTTGAGGGCACATTGCTTTATTTACGGGGTAAATAGAAATAAGAGAGGGATGCTAATTTCATGGACTATATTATAAGGGTACATTGCTTTATTTATGTGATAAGCAGAACTGCAAAGCTGTGTTACTTACAAGACTTTAATATTGAATTATTGATGTTGGAAAAGACCTAAAGGGCTTTTCCAACATCAATAATTCAATATTAAAGTCTTGAATTCAATAATTCAACAAGATCATCTTGTCCAATGGTGAAACCAACACTGCCAAGTCCAAGATCCTGGAGAGCATCTGCACCTCACCCAAGCAAGAGCTTCTTGATACAAGATATTTATACCTTATATATTTTTCCCCTTATGTTTCCTAATTTCAGAGGCAGAAGATGCCTTTGTCCACAAGGAGAAGGTGCAGAAAGAGGTGAAGGCTGCACTGTCACAAAATGCCACACTGAGCTGCGAGGTGGCCCAGGAGAAAACAGAGGTGAAGTGGTACAAGGATGGGAAACTCCTCACCTCCAGCAAGAAGTTCAAGGTGGAGTCGCAGGGCAAAGAGCGTCGGCTGGTGGTGGGAGAGGTGGAGAAGAAAGATGCAGGGGAGTACAGCTGTGAGGCTGCTGGCCAAAAACTCACCTTCAGGATCGATGTCACAGGTAGGACAAGGTTTTTTGGCCCATCAGTCTTATTTCTAGAAAGATTAGAAAAATTAACATTGTTTTGTAAGTCTTCATGTCACGCTTCAAATTTCTGGAATACGTCATTGGCGTGGCTTAGGATGGGTACAAATACAAGACGAAATTTTTTCATATATTCATTGTAAAACATTTAAAATCCTTAAAGTGGGGAACTGAATCCCTTAAAAAGTTTGGAATCTACACATCACTGGAGGGAAAGAGCTGTAAAAAAGAAGGTAATGATTGTGCATCTTCCTCTTTCTGTCTTGGTGCAGTGAGAACAAATCTGCACCTGAGCTCGTTCTCAGTGCAGGGTCATGGTGGAGAGCCTGCCCAATGTCCATTCTCCTTTTCTTTCCCTTGGAAGTGCTCATTTCAGCCTGTAGGGAGTCATGGAAGTCGGGCTTGATATATATTAAGGTGTCAAGAAATTGGCAAGTAAGGAAAGAAGGTGTTATGGAGACTCATTCCAGTTGCATTTCCTCACTGGGGATGTAGAGAGGTAGAATAGATTCAGCTTCCCAACTCCCTCACAGCTTCCCAATCCACTTGTAAGAGGTGTGATTGATGTGTCTTGTGGAGAACAAGGGGATTTCACCATTTGGATGTGAGATGAGCTGAGCTTTTCCCAAGGTTGCACTGAGAACAAATAACAGGGTCCTGGACATGTCATCACTGCTCTAGCACCTTTCCCATTTAACAAAATGATCTAAGGAGGAGCAGAAGCAGCTGCTGAGAATCAAAGAAATCAATTTTATGGGACTATAATGCAGCACAGCTCCTTCCTCTAAAAATTTGATAGTTTGCAATTAACTTCAACCAAAACATGTCTTGCCTTGATTGGATCCTCCCAGACAAAGTTCTTATGAAACATCGAGAGATTAGTGCTGTCAAAAACCCCAAAATAGGCAAAACTCATCACGAAACCCCCACCATAAGTCCTTTGCATGGTCTTCTGAAAGACTTAGTTGTGGACTGTCATGTCAGAGGGATTTTTTCCAGTGTTACCTGTAAGCCATGATGAGGAGATTAAGCGAAATCGTATTTTGGAGAATCTCTGGATTTCTCTCTCTGCAGAGCCAGAAGTTGTGTTTACAAACAAGGAGAAGGTGCAGAAGGAGGTGAAGGCTGCACTGTCACAAAATGCCACACTGAGCTGCGAGGTGGCCCAGGAGAAAACAGAGGTGAAGTGGTACAAGGATGGGAAACTCCTCACCTCCAGCAAGAAGTTCAAGGTGGAGTCGCAGGGCAAAGAGCGTCGGCTGGTGGTGGGAGAGGTGGAGAAGAAAGATGCAGGGGAGTACAGCTGTGAGGCTGCTGGCCAAAAACTCACCTTCAGGATCGATGTCACAGGTGAGAAAATTTCTTAGCCCAGCTTTCCTATTTCTAAAATATTTATAAAGGTTAATATTGTTCTATATATTCTATGTAAAACATTAGAATATCTTTCAGACATGGAACTCAATCCTTGAAAATCTTTAGGGGGCTACTCATCTGTGTAGGAACAGGGCCATAAAAAGGAAAGTATTGATTGCACTTCTCCATCCCCATGTTAATGAAATAAAAAGAACTCTGCAATACAGCTGATTTTCAGTAAATTTGAAAGTAGGGAGAACTATAGGAAATCTGGCCAGTGTCTTTACGCACCAAAATAAAACAGATAAAAACTCCCCAAGAATCCAGTTTGAATAGTGCTACTGATACTCTGGATTTCTCTCTCTTTACAGAGCCAGAGGTTGTGTTTACAAACAAGGAGAAGGTGCAGAAAGAGGTGAAGGCTGCACTATCACAAAATGCCACGCTGAGCTGCGAGGTGGCCCAGGAGAAAACAGAGGTGAAGTGGTACAAGGATGGGAAACTCCTCACCTCCAGCAAGAAGTTCAAGGTGGAGTCCCAGGGCAAACAGCGTCGGCTGGTGGTGGGAGAGGTGGAGAAGAAAGATGCAGGGGAGTACAGCTGTGAGGCTGCTGGCCAAAAACTCACCTTCAGGATCGATGTCACAGGTAGGAGAGGGTTCTTAGTGAGAATTCAGTAGAGGCCAATAAGGCAATAATTGAAATTGCTGTTCCACCATGACTCTCTTGCAATAGTCTGGGGTTTGATGCAGCCTGCAGGGTTCACCTGATTTTCTGTGCTTGGTTGCCTGGATTTATAGAAATGGGAGTATTTGGTTTTGGCATGGTACAAATTCTGTCTCATTCTTAGTGGGTGTAATAGTTGCAGTTATAAATGCAATAGAAATAAATAATGTTCAGATCCCTTCCATTCCTGGGATCCCAAAGGGTGATTCTTGTACACTGAGCTTCTTGAAAGGAAAGAGCCATTACAGAATCCCTTCTTTGTTAATCTTGCAATCCCATTTTGGAAGACTTAAAGGCTGGAATATGTTTTGCCATTTGCAGTATCAGCAGCAGCACATCTCAAGATGGATTGTAAACATCACTTTTTCTGAATTTGAGAGGTTATGTGATTGAGACCTCAGTGTTTTCAGATGTCTTACCATTCCTGCCAGGTGCTAAATGACCCTTTGCTGTGTAATATTCCAAGAAAATGCTTTATTTTGTCTGAAATCTTAAGTAAAAGGAATTTGGGAGCTGAAAGAGATATGCAGGACAGATATTTTTTGGGGAAGTTTGAATGAAATATACTTTTACCTGGTGACTTGCAACTGTAGTGTTGATGTCAAGGCTCCTCTTGGCCCTTTCTATTCCTAAGCTCTTAGTTCCCAGTTTTCCAAGTGGAAACTCCATCCCACAGAAGGGTAGGAACTGCTCCTGGTAGGTTTTGACAAGTGACAACCTAAATATTTTCCAAACCCCTCCACAGAAATCTGTAAGATGAATCTCATTTTAACCCCTCAACAATTATTTTCTTCTTTTTCTGTACTCAGAGCCCAAACCTGCATTTATAAACCAGGAGAAGGTCCAGAAGGAGGTGAAGGCTGTCCTGACAGAAAGTGCCACCCTCATGTGTGAGGTAGCACAGGAGGCAACAGAAGTGAAGTGGTACAAGGATGGAAAACTTCTCGTTTCCTCTCGGAAATTCAAAATAGAGACCGTGGGCAAATCCCGGCGCCTGGTGGTGGAGCAGCTGGAGAAGAAGGATGCTGGGGAATACATCTGTGAGGCTGCAGGCCAGAGGATGACCTTCAAACTGGAACCAACTGGTGAGTGCTCACTTTGGGGTGAAGAACCAGCCGCTGGAGCTTAGAGGAAAAGTGGATATTCCCGACACAGCAACAGTGGTGCAGCCACTCTCTCCCCTGCAGCAACACCAGAGAACCACACGATGCATTAATTCTTAAACTAACAGTGCAGAGGTGGGAAATTTGGGCTTTTTGGGGGGTCTGGAAATGCTATGTAACTTTTTGCTTATTTCTTTCACACACCATATCACCTGACCTGTTTCAGTCGTGGGGAGCTGAAAGTAGACGTGGGAAGTTTGCAGAGCAGCAGTGGAGCTGTGGAGAAAGGTGACTCAGAAAACCTGGTCTGCTGCTTGTGTGTGCCCCAAAAGTGCCTGATTTTGTGGCAAAGGTTGTACAGAATAGAAAGGAGGCCAAGAGGAAAGAACCAGTATCACCAAATGGTTTGGATTGGAAGGAATCTTAAAGATAGAGTTCCAGCCCTCCTGCCAGTGGAGCAAATAGAAAACAGGCCAGAGATTCAGTTTATCAATATTTCTTATTAATTTTGTCTAAAATCCTAAAAGGGTTTTTAGAATCCTAAAAGAATGGGAAGGGAAAGAAAATGATATAGGCAGTTTTACTTCTAAGAAACAAGCTTTTTATGGGCAGCAGATAAAATGTAAATATTTGCATTTCCTTTCCTCTGCTTCTTTTCTAAGCAGAAGCACTGGATTGCCTGAGAGACCATTTTCTTTCTTACCACTCAGGAAAAGATTATACCAGCCACAAATATTCAGCCATATTCCCTGGATTATTACAGGTTATGGATGGTGGTGTGAGTCCTGAAGAGAGCACAATGTAAAACTGCTGTAAAAATCCTGTACTCAAGGATTTGAGTATAAAGGTTTAAATTTTCCTGATTTATTGTCCTTTCTAGAACCAGAGGCCAAATTTGAGAATAAAGTTGTCCAGAAAGAGCCTCTCATTGTTCAAGAACACGAAAGCATCACACTGACAACCTCAGTCACACCAGAAACTGCTGCAGTGAGGTGGTTCAAGGATGGCACAGAGATCAAAGCCAGCAAGAAATGTGTGATCAGGAGTGAGGGGGCCACCAGGACACTGACAGTGAACTTGGCTGAGAGCACAGACTCTGCCCTCTACACCTGCCAGACCAAGGATGACAAGCAGGAATTCAGAGTCCAGGTGAAAGGTGAGCAGTGCCCAGGTCATGGCCCAGCAGCTGCACTTCTCTCCTGGTGGGATGGAGGTGAAATCCAAACTCTTCTAAAAACTGTTCCGACCCCAAGGCTTGTTGCTCCTTCTCTGGGTGCCCCACCATGGGCCAGCAAAGCTCTCCAACTTCCAAATATCCACTTTTTGTCTTTTGCTGGTCATTTTGGATCATGGAAGCCTATGATGGGTACTTCTGGTGTTTGCTCCCCTTCTGTTTCTGTATCCTCCTATAGAATGACAGGGATCTGAAAGTACCATGTCAAAGCAATCTGGCTGAGTTTCCACATTCCTCGTTAGATTTTGTCTCCCCCAAGCCCCAAATACTTAATGCCATTTTATTTTTTCTTTAATTCTTTTGTTCTTTACTTCTTTCATTCTTTCTTTCTTTCATTCTTTCTTTTGTTCTTACTTTCATTCTTTTGTTCTTTCTTTTGTTCTTTCTTTTGTTCTTTTGTTCTTCTTTTGTTCTTCTTTTGTTCTTCTTTTGTTCTTCTTTCGTTCTTCTTTCGTTCTTCTTTTGTTCTTTCATTCTTTTTTTCATTCTTTTTTTCATTCTTTCGTTCTTTCTTTCGTTCTTTTTTTCATTCTTTGTTCTCTCTTTCCAAAGCTGGGCAGAACCAGTTTCTTAGAACAGGTTTCTTCTCTTTTCCTCCCTCACGATTTCCCCTCTCCCTGGATCTCAGAAATCCCGGTGAAGTTTGCCAAGAAGCTGGAGGCTGTGAAAGCCGAGATTGGCGGCAGCGTGTCCCTGAGCTGTGAGCTGAGCCACGCCAAAGGGAAGGTGACCTGGAGCAGGAATGGCGTGGAGATCAAGCCCAGCAAACGTTTCCAGATCCGTGAGGAGGGAATCAAACGAACCCTGACCATAACGGGGATCCGGGCTGAGGACGAGGGAGAATATTCCTGCCAGTCCAGGGATGACAAGAGCAGCGTCACCATCGTCCCCAAACGTATGTGTCTGCTGGTGACAGTGTGGAGGGATCCCTGGGTTTTGTCCTCAGCTGTTATAACCCTGCAAAGCTGAGTTTGTTCATGTGTCTGAGCTGCCTCCTGTGTTGAGAACAAAATACAGAACTCCCCTCTCATGAAAGAAATAGTAAGACCTATTGAGCTCAGGTCTCTTAATACTGACGTTCATATTGCATTTGAGGCTGGAATTCAATTTCCCAGATAAAAGATGGGATATTTTTCCCCTCTTTTGTTGCTTCTCTTTGTACACAAAATTTGCTCAGACATGGGAAATATGTTGATCCACTGTTGTGATCACTTACTGAAAGTAATCAAATTGCTGCTTCCAATAAAGTCATGGACATTTTTAGCTGTTTGAAGGTGCCCATGCACCTCAAGGATATGCTCCTGAATGTCTTACTCCTATCCATCAGCTCCCAGAGTGGTGAAATTCGTCACAAGTCTCAACAGTGTAGTGTCTGAGGAAGGAAAAGAGGCCGTGTTCAAGTGCACCGTCTCCCCCAGTGATGCTGTGGTCACCTGGCTCAGGAATGGTGCCAAGATTGAAGCCAGCAAGAAATATGTGATCTCTCAGAAGGACACCAGCCACAGCCTCACCATCACTGACCTCACACTGGAAGATGCAGCTGAAATCACTGCCAGTGCTGAGGGTGTGGAAAGCACAGGCAGTCTCAGAGTCCGAGGTAAGAGGACTTTGACAGGCTGGAAATGGCACTCTGCCCATGGCAGGGGCCTGGAATTAAATGGTCTTTAAGGTCCTTTCCAACCCATTCTATGATGATGATTCTATGATGTTATCTTATGTGACTTTCCCTCTAATTAATTATGTTAGCAGCATGGAATTTCTGCTTTTGCATCATTAAATAGGGGTGCCCAGAACGTTTTGAGTTTGGAGATGCATGAACCCCTGGTTTCATTTTCTTTCAAAGCCTGTTTTCTGGCTCTTCTACATTCCTACTAATATTTCCTCTCTTGCAGAGGCTTCAATCTCCTTCAAGAAGAAGCTGGAGCCCAAAACAGTTGAAGAGAGAGAGACAGTGACCTTGGAGGTGGAGCTGACCAAGCCTGCAGAGGTGAAGTGGATGAGGAACAGCATCGTGCTGAAGCCCAGTGACAAAGTGGAGATCAAAGCTGAGGGAACAAAGCACACACTGGTGGTCAAGGACATCTCCTTTGCAGACAGGGGCTTCTACTGCTGCGAGAGCCCTGATGACAAGACCCAAGCCAAGATCAATGTGGAAAGTGAGTTCAGTGAGCCTCAGTTCTATAAATAGCCCAGGCAGGGTTTGGAGGTGGATTCTGATCCATTCTGATTCTTGTCATGGGGACACAGGGACAAAACCGTGGGCTTGGCCAGCAGTCAAACAACCAAGAGGAGGTGAAAGCTAAGCAGTGAGCAGAGAATGTCTGAGTGGTCCTGTTTTGTCCATCTCATTCCACCAGCTTTGACCATCAGAATTCTTAAAAGATTGTTCTCTTTACTCTCTTTCTCACTCCCTGATATACTGTGTGTTTTTCCTTGGTATAATTTTTTAGAAAAAAAAAATCCCTCTTCAGCCATCCTGATTTTTCTCTGCAAACCACCTCATTCAGAATGTCTCTTTATATTCAGTCAGAGTCTAAAAATCTACAAAAGCAAATTGTCTCTGTGAGGGTGTTTCCCTCTTGGGTAAATTAATGGTGCCTCATTCATAGCTCTGTACTTTTGTCCCTTTCCTACATCTTTTTGTCACAGTTGTCACAGGATAGGTGAAGATAGGATTTAATCACTCAAGGGCTGTCTAATTTTGTCTATAAAGCCCTTGCCACCAACTGGTGCTGGGCTGGTCCTAAACAGTCAGTGAGGAAGGACTAGAAAACAGTCTTTTGGGTACTTGATGTGTTGCAAAGTGGAATGGAACAATTTCCATGATGCCAGGAAATAATGGACTTCATGTGCAGTGAGAAAGATCCGGGTTATAGTCTAAAAAAGCTTTCTAATGGTCAGGTGACTGAACAGGTTGTCTGGAGAGGTTCTTGGAGCCATTCTCATGTTTTTGAGGTTTTTTTAAATTGGCAACTTAATTATTTTTAGTGATGATAGACGTTTAAACACTAAATCCATTTTACAGGATGATAGGGCATGGATGTTTTGTCACAGGATGTAATATCCACACAAACTGTGAATGTTTTGGCCACCAACCTGTGAGGTGTCAGCACTTTTTGCACCATGTTATGGATTTTTTTTTCCTTTTACTATAGCTTTTTCCTCCCATCCTTGTTTTATCCTAATTGAAGAACTGCACAGTATTTCCATGGACTAATTTGTCTTTGTTTTACTAAAAACTGATAGACCTTGCTAGAAAGTGGGGCCAGTGATGTTTTCTGTGATATTTGGTTGACCTCTTTGCCTCATGAAAGCATCCATTTAAAAAATAGCAGCTATGTTAGCAGTGTGTTCATGAACAGGTTTTATTTCCTGTAAAAGTGGTTGTTTAATGGACAAACACCAACTAATTGGCAGGGAAATTGCATGAGCAATAGGGAAATAATCAGTTGTGGAAGTCCTCAGGCTATTTCACAGCTACCTGTGTAAAACCTCAAATTTTTCCATGTTTTCCAGTGAGGCAGATCAAGCTGGTGAAAGGCCTTCAGGCACTGGAGGTGGCTGAGAAAGGGACTGTCACCTTCGAGGTGGAGGTGTCCCACGAGGACGTGGAGGGGACCTGGCAGAAGGACGGCGTTCGTCTGAAACCCGCCCCCAACGTCAGCTTCGGTGTCCTGGGCAAGAAACACTCCCTGACCCTGTCCTCGGTGGCTCTGGAAGATGCAGGGCTCATCTCCTTCAAGGCAGAAGGCATTAACTCATCAGGGAGGCTCACTGTGACAGGTACACAGGCACAGGAGGCTCCAGCCCTGCTTGTGGGGATGCAGTTTTCTCCTCCTGACCTGGAGAGTGAACTTGAGAGGGCAGCAAGTTTTCCTTGTAGCTGCAAGGGATTTAAAGCACGGTGATGTTTCCTTGTTTCCTTCTGATGCCAACAGGATCGTTGTGGCATCACTGTCCACAGAACAGGGATAAAGTGGGAAGGAATGATAAAGTGCCCAAACCAGTACAGATTTTATTTCTCATGAAGGTTGGAATGGCACACAAAACAACAACACGGAGGCAGGAGGTCTGCAGTGAAAAGCTGCTCCCCAAAAAGAGGACCAGCCTGTTTATTTCTTACATTTTTATACATTTGTGGGTCTGGTTATGGATTGGCTTCTGGGGTTACTGTCCCTTCATCCCACCGGCCAGACCAGCTGTCAGCCAACATTATTTTCAGGTTAGAAATATGTAAAAGGACAGTGAACAAAAACAAGAAAGGTTATTTATGTTCCAAAGTGTGAGAAAGTGAAAAACTGACCCTTAATAGATCCCTGACCCCTAAAGATCTCACTCCATCTTATAAACAAGTAGAAGGCTTAAAAAAACTCCAAAAAACCAGGGCAACACACGAAAGCCAGGCTCTGCCTGCCCATCAGTGCTTGTGTGACCCATTCCTCATTCACTGTTTCTCTTTCCTTCCCAGAATTGCCTGTGAGGATCAGCAAACCTTTGGCAGACGTCAGTGTAACTCAGAAGCTCAAGGCCACGTTCGAGTGTGAGCTGTCCAAACCCAATGCCAATGTGAAGTGGTTCAAGGTACAGCACTTAATAGATGTTGATATTTTAATTTCTGACTTCTATGGAAGGGAATGGGAACCTTTAATTCTACTTCCAGGGAATATGAGCCTGAGCCTTTGCAGTAAAGCTCTTAGCATTGCTCTTGTCCTTTTGTTCATTTACTCTCCCAGTTTATCCCTCTCAGGTTTTTATTTACTGTATTTGTATATTGGATTGGAAGTTAAACTTTTCTATTCTTGCACAGAATGTGATCACTGCTATTACAGATTTGCAGTCTTGTGCTTCACACCAAGCAGTATTCATCCAGGATTTACAGCCTTTTTGGGAAATGTGATATAAAGGGAAACCTCAATTTCCTTTGCCAGTGACAGTTCCCTTTCCCTAGACAGTCATTTTGGGGAACACCTCTGGCATCTCATGTACCTCTCTTGGGGCTTGGCTGATACCTTCCTTAATTTGGGGTAGCAGCAACTCTTCAAGGTGGAGTTTGGGCTGGAAGGGTCATCTCATTTCAAACCTCCTGCCATGAGCAGGGACACCTTCAACAGATCAGGTTGCTCAGAGTCCTGTTCAACCTGCTCTTGAATGTTTCCAGGGATGGGGCATCCACCACCTCTCTGGGCTGCCTGTGCCAGTGTTTTGCCACCCTCATTGTGAAAAACTTCTTATTTCCTGTCTAATTCTGACCCTCTTTTAGTTTAAAACCATTTATGTCTGAAGGGTCTCACTGCCAACCCTGCATGGTGTTTTAAGCCTTCTAAAAGGTGCCTGAGATAATCCAAAATTTCTGTGTGTTCTTCAGCTGTTCCAACTCCCTGGAATCTTTGTTCTGTGATGAATATTCAACAGAGGTTCCTTTAAACCACATTTTCCATTCAGTCCAACGAGAAGGATGAAATAAGCCCAGATCTGAATGTCTGTTTTGCCCACTGCAGATGTACAGGAGCTGAGGGTGATCTGCTTTGACCTTTTCCCCTTCTAGGATGGGAAGGAGATCCGGCAAAGTAAAAACATTGGGATTATCTCCCAAGGAAATAAGAGAAGCCTCATTATTCACAAGTGTGAATATGAAGACCAGGGAACCTATACATGCCAAGCAGCTGAAGACAAGACATCAGCTACTCTAAAGGTTCATGGTATGTTTGGCTGAAGTAGGAAAATACATTTGCTGCAGCATTTTTGGCTACACAGCAAGAAATTCTTTTTGGAGTGTTCGTTTTTCACAATTGCTCATTTTGGTTACGTTTCTCTTCCTGGTGAGAAAATGCTGGCAAAGATGTCCTATGCTTGCTCTATCCTTGCAGTATGTTTAGAGGAGGTCCTAACTCAGTTTTCAATTTATCATAAGTGATTTCTGTTCTCTGGAATCCAAATGGTGTTTGTGGACTGGCACATCAGGAAATACTGGAGAGCCTGGCCCAAAGCAGGGGTTCACTGGCTGGTGCTGATGGGTTTGGTGACACCTTTGTCACAGGGGGACTTTGCCTGAATAGGGACTGGACAAGCTTTGGGTATGAGCTCAAGAAGTGCCCTAATTTTCAGGTTGTAAATGCTAAGGAGAGGGTCATTATTTCTGCCTGCATCTCTCCTTTATGCTCGAGGCAGTTTTTCCATCTGAGTGTTGCACTGAGAAACTGGTGAAGCACCAGATGTGTTTTGTCACCAGGCTCTGAAACACCTGAGATAAGCTCTGAGATAAGGGCAAGTTACTCAACAGACAGCTCTGCTGTGCCCTGGCAGATGTTATTTCTGAAGGGGCATCTGAAAACAAATCAGCTCTTCCTTAGTGAAAGACAGAGCATCTTCCTCATTGCTTACCAGATGCTGTCCTCATGTGGCCGCTTGGGTTCAGCAGTGTCTGATGAGCTCCCCCTTTTCTCCCTGGTTTTGGGGTTAGGATGGGTTGTTGTTTGCACTTCAGCTCTGCTCCTGAGGCTGATCCAAGGTGTGTCAAGGCCTTCTTTTTCAAAAAGAAAGGGCTGCAGTAGCACAGGTAAATAGATCAGTTCTGACGAAAGGATCGCCAAGGTGCAGAGTTAAAGAGGATTATACTCAGTTCAGGAGAATCTGAAAAAAAATCTCCTATGCAAAACAGAGGAGAATGAATGAGGCAAGTTTATAATAATCCAAGATTTTAGACTTGTGTTTAGTTTCTCTTGGCAAATTTGCTTTCATTAATATATGTATTTCTTTCATTAATACTTGTATGAAGTTCCAGCATCCCTAAAATCCTCTTGCTATAAGCTTCAGCCATAAAAAGAATTCACTGTATTAAAGAGAGAAACTACCCAGGAAGAAAGGCTGGTCTAAAATAAAACACAATCCCATTTTTTTCATGTAATTATGCAGAAAGTAAATACACTATTTACTGAGAGCTCCCCAAATGAATATTTGTCATTGTGATTTCACAGCCCGAGATGTCAAGATTGTAAAACCACTGGAAGATGTGGAAGTGAACGAATATGAGAGTGCATCTTTCACCTGTGAGATCTCACACGATGAGGTGGAAACCCAGTGGTACAAAAATGACAACAAGCTGAAGACTTCCGACAACATCAAAATGCGTCAGGATGGTAGGAGGAAAAAAGGGGGATTTTGTTCTGGAATTGGGGGTGGGTTGGAGGAGGGGATGGCAGGGGAGACTGGAAAATAGGATTTTGCTCTGGGATAGCTGAGCTGTGTCTGTTTGTGTCCTCAGGAAAGACCTATTCCCTGACTTACACACGTGTCCACGTCGAGGATGCGGCTGAGATCAAATTTGTAGCAGAAAAGGCAGAATCTCGTGCTCAGCTGACTGTAAAAGGTAATTTTGCTGTTCGTGCCAGCCCTGCTCCTGCTCTCTCACGTTACAAACCAATTCACTTCCCTCACTTTGGATCTGAAGCTTAAAAAAAGTGCTACAGTGTTCAGGGAAAGGAAAAAAAAAACTGCCTAGTTTACTGCCTGGTAAGTATCAGCTGGGAGTTTATTTTGGCTTAATTCCAGTTAATTTTCTCAGGAGGTTGGATTTGCTCCTTTAAACATTTAAAGTTGTGTGTGAAATTTGAGGGGCCAAAAAGCTGTAGCTTTACTTTTTCTTGCATTTTCTCTTTCTGGTGTGTGTTATAACAAAACCCAGCATTTTTAGGTGTGTTTAGCTAAAACAATGTGATAGAAGGACAGAAAAGGAAGATGTTTAAATTAACACACTGCTGAGGAGCTCAGGAAGCTGGATCAGTCCCCTGGATTTGCCTTAGCTCTGCTTTGAGGTGTTGAGGAAACCACCTGTTATTTCTGCACTTCAGCCACTCCAGTGATAAAATATGGATGAAAAATTTCCCTTTAATTAGCTCTTCCTAATTAAAATTGATAATTGAGTGCTCAGAAAAGTGGGGATTCTCCAAGTTACTGGGCATAAAAGAATTGCAGCTGATGAGTTTTTATGGAGACCGCTGTGATTTCTCCGTTTTCCTTTGCTCTCCCAGAGCTGCCTGTGAAAATCGTGAAGCCCCTGCGGGATAAGATCGCCCTGTGGAAGCACAGGGGGGTCCTGGAGTGCCAGGTGTCCCGGGCCAACGCCAAGGTCCGCTGGTTCAAAAAGGACCGGGAGATCCACCCCGGAGAGAAGTACGAGATCGTGAGCGAGGGCGTCTATCGGAAACTCATCATCAACGACGCCGACTACGAGGATGAGGACACCTACACCTGTGATGCCTTCGATGACAGAACCAGTGCTAATTTCTTTGTTGAAGGTAGAAAACCCCCTTTTTTACACCCCAAAAATGCACTGGGAGGAGGGGGGGGCAGGTTCATGTGTCGTTTGGTTTGGAAACACAGTCGCGCTTAAAAAGGATTTTTGTTTCATGTTTTTATTCTGAAGTCTGTTGGTGTTGAATCCTTTTGCACACAGGAGCACCCTGAAAAATGAATATATGGTATATTCTCCTAAGGAAAATGAGGAAATTCCCATTCCAAAGGCATTTATCAAATGTACTGGAAAAAGTCTGTTTTTCAGATAAACGTTTTAGCTCCTTTTATCAACATCTCCATTCCAATGAACCTTCTTGTCCATTTTATAGCACTACATGTTTGATATCAGGATAGGAAAGTGACTTTGGATTTAGAACTAGAAATCAAAAGATACAGAGTCACTTTTGGCCTTTGACCAGCAATATCTGTTTGCTTTTATACAGAAAAAAAAAAGGAAAATAAAAAAAGATGTTTTAAGGCCTTTTTGAGTTCATAAGTGCAGAAAAGATGTCATGAGTGTTCAGGCTGATAATGGAAAAGCTTTCATGACTCCTAAATCCCTGCTCTCTTGTGCCATGCAGAGCAAGCCATTAATATTGTAAGAGAGTTGTGTGATGAGGACGTGACTGAGCCCGAAGAAGCCAATTTTGAATGTGAGACATCCATTCCATCTGTGAAACCTGCCAAGTGGTTCCTGAAGGGAGCAGCCTTGCAGGCTGGCAGAAACATTGTCATGCAGCAGGAGGGCACCATCCACAGGCTGACAATAATAAAAACAAGTGTTGATATGACAGGCACCATCCAGTTCTCCATCGGCAAATCCAAATCCACAGCAAATCTGCTCGTCAGAGGTAATGTGATTTTTGATATATATCACGTGAATCAGAACAGAGATCTTCCCTCTCACAGCAGCTGGAAAGTAATTTGTCATAAATATTCTCTGTTCTGGGCTGGGTTCTAGGAAATGCTTGGGTACATGGAAGATCTGTTTAGTTCCCAGCTGCAAGTTGTTGGGAGCAATGCTGGATGCACCAACTGAGTCAGAAATGTCTTAAGAAGGGATCTGATTAAATAACTTTGGTGTCCCTGGTATTCAAATCTGTCAAGCTAAAACTGGTTTCTGGTTTATTTTTATTTTCTTGACTTTACCAAGGAGGACAAAACAGATGAAATTTGCCAGGAGAGTTTATTTTGTCCCATTTCTGAACTAGACAAGTTTGATAGCTCATTTACTTAATTCATTTTGTCATTGACTTGATCTAGGACAAAGCCTCAAGGCTTTTTATCTTCTGCTGTCACCATGGTAAATCTCTCCAATCACATCCTGAAGTCCTTGTTTTGTCTTTCATTTGCTCTTACTTGAATGAAAACCTCAATTAGAGAGCAATTGAGCAAGCACTTAGACTGAAGTGTACCATGAATTTTGGTGGTTTATATACAGTATTATCTTACAGAAATCAGCTTTGCTTATAGATCATTGTGGTGTGTAACTTCAAAGCACATGAGCTCTGTTAGAGACACTTGTAGCAGGATATGAGCAGTTCACAAAACAGTTGTGAAAGTCTTATATGAAATTAAAGAAATACATTAAATACAGGGCATGAAATACAGATTAAAACCTTCCTCTTCTTTAGATTCATCCATTCTTCTTCCCCCACCCCTGCTTTGCAGATTACCACATCCAGATCACCAGGAAGCTGGAGGACAAGACCGTCCTGGAGCGACACTCGGTCATCCTGTCCTGTGACTTCAGGCCTTCCCCAAAGCACGTGAGGTGGTTCAAGGGCCAAGTGCTCCTTGAGCCCTCGGAGAAGTACAAGATCAAGAGGGATCAGTACTCAGCAGAGCTCAAGATCATGAAGGTGAAGCCTGAGGATGCCGGCGTGTACAAGTGCAGGGCTGGGATCGCCGAGACCGAAGCCACGCTGAGCGTTGAAGGTACGAGAGGTTTGCAGCAGCAGGGCTGGCCTGGTATTTATGATTCTCTGTTTTACTCGAGGTTCCTCCTCCTGAGGAGAGGTAGAATCCCACAGTTACCTTCTCATTTTGTCTAAGTGCAGTGTCACAAGCAAACAGCAGATTCCACAATCCTAAAATCCATCTCTTGCTGTGAAGTTGGTAATGCGTGTGGGAAGGCACCATCTGGGTAAGATACAAATTAACATTTGTCAAGACACATTATTGTCCATTTCATACAAGGAATTAGACCTCTGGTGCTTTTAACTAAAAATATCCTTCATGTTAAAGTGCCACAGGCCTCCGATTCTGGTGATCTGGGCTGTGGTTTTCATTTCCTGACTGCTGTGTCAGTTTGTCTATCTGCTATACATTTGTCTACCTGCTATACATTTGTCTACCTGCTATATATCATTTTATAGCTACTATTATATATGTGAATCAAATCCTTATTCATAGTGATGTTCTACCCCATCTGGGATGGAACATTTTTTAGCCGGTTCTTCCCCTCAGGTGACACTGAAAGTTGTTCACTGTGTCACTTCCAGCAAGACTTGGAGCTGAGCCACAGAATCATTTCCAAAAGTCCAGGGAGCAGCTCCTGGTAGCAGTTTGGCTTTGCAGAGGTTCTTCACTGAATGTGTGGTCAAACATTGAAATGAGCTGCTCAGGGCAGTGGTGATGTTACCATTCCTAGAGGGATTGAAAAGTTTTGGGGATGGTTGGATTCAATCTTAGAGGTCTTTTCCAACCTAAATGATTCTGTGACTCCATTCTATCCAAACAAATATATATATTAAAAAAGAAATCAAGCAATAGTCCCAAACCCTCTTCTGAGTTCTCACCCTTGAAAACAGCATTCCATGAGTGGAGGAGCTACAAGGAGAAATCTTTGCCCAAGGACTGGGGAAGAAAAGTATTGAAATCCTCTTGCTCCCTAAACCTGAGCAAGTTGCTTAATCTCTGTACTTTGCCCTTGTGGCCAAATCATTGTCTTCATCTCATCCTCTGTGTCACAATTTTCCTGGAAATGAAGGACAATTTAGTAAAAATGTGTTTGTGTCTGCAGTGACAAGCACACAGGGTTTGGAGCTCTGTGGGATGCTTAGGGTCACTGTAGTGTTGCCATGAGATTTTCCTGGTTTGCTGAGCATTCATATTAAAGTAGAAGTGTGCACCTTCTCGCACTCATTTCATGTAAACAAGGAAAGTGTATTTGTAAATATTATCATTGTTTTCACATTCTTCTCCGAAGGGGAAGAAGGATTGTGTGACAGCCCCTTTGACAAGTGTGGTTGAGAGGTGGGAATACCACTCTCCAATCCATGGTCACCTTGCTAAAAGGATATAATAGGAAGTAATAAACAAAGCAGGAATTCTCCCCTGCTGCTTTCTGCTCTCCCAAATTCCTGACTCCGTGTGTCTTTTCAAGTGAGGCTCACAGCAACACTGTAGCATCATTTAAAAAAAAATTATTTATTTCTAAATAAAACACAAACAAACAAAACATCCCAACTGATTAATATATAAAAAGAGAACTGAGTGCTCAAGACAATTTTAGTTAGTCTTTTTAACAGATTTTTTTTTTCTGTTGGAGTAAATGCAGAAGCAAAATGTGGTGACCAAAGGGTGTGCAGGAGATCAGAACAAATCAACTCCATGAAATGGTTTGTGATCAGGATTGACTCATGATGGTGGTGGTGATGGTGTCCCTTGGTTTCCCCCCAGCCCGCAATGTGCAGGTCCTGAAGCACCTGCAGGACGTGGAGGTGGAGGAGGACAGCTCTGCCGTGTTCTCCTGCGAGCTGTCCCACGACGACGAGGACGTGGAGTGGCTCCTCAATGGCACCCTCCTCTACACCAACAACTTCAATGACATCAAGAGTGTTGGCAAGTGCTACACACTGACCATGAAGCAGGTGAAGCCCGAGGACGCTGGCACAGTGACCATGAAGTCAGACAAAGTGTCAGAGACCGTGCGGCTCAAGGTGATAGGTGGGTCCAGATCACGCTCCTGAGTGAAAATGAGAGGTCCAAATGAGAGCCATTATTTACCAAATCCACAGGGCAATCCTGCTTAATAGATAAAAAACGTTGATAATTAATAATCCTGCTTAATAAAAAGCGAGATTATTAATAAAATCACCTGCTTAATAAAAAACGTTGAGCCTACCATGAGGATGGTGAAGGGTCTGGAGGGGGAAGCCTTGAGAGGAGCAGCTGAGGTCGCTTGGTTTGGTCAGGTGGAGAAGAGAAGGTTGAAGGGAGACTTTGCTGTTGGCTTCAGCATCTTCATGTGAGGGGAAGTGAAAGGGCAGGTCCTGATCTCTTCACTCTGCTGGCCAGTGTCAGGACTGGAGGAAACAGCTGGGCCTGAGTTATGGGAGGTTTAGGTTGGATGTCAGGAAAAGGTTCTTCCCCCAGAGGGTGGTGGGCACTGAAGAGTCTCTTCAGGGCATGACAATGGCCCCAGTACTGCCAGAGTTCCAGGAGTGTTTGGACAACACTCTCAGGGACAGTGTGGGGTTGTTGGGGTGTCTCTGCAGGGACAGGTCTTGGACTGGATGATCCTTGTGGGTCCCTTCCAGCTCAAGATATTCTATGATTTTTAATACATCAGTTCTGGAGCTAGACTCAATCAGCCATGAGAAGACAGTTTCCTGCTGTCCTTCATGCCTCTTAAAGTTCAGTCACACAACTGAGTTTCTGTGATTTAAGATGTCCTTGGGCATCCTGAGCAAGTGTGCAAGTGACACCCAGTGAGTGGGGTATGTGACATGCCAGAGGGTTGAGGTGCCACCCAGAGGACATGGACATGCTCAAGAAGTGAGACCATGTGAACCTCTTGAGGTTCAACAAGGCCACTGCAAGGTGCTGCACCTGGGTCAGGGCAGCCTCTGGTGTCAACACAATTTTGGGATGAAGGGATTTGGAACAGGATGAAAAATTGAGAGCAGGATGAAGGACTGGGAGGTGCTGGTTTACCTTCTGCATCAGTATCAGCAATATTGCCAAGGGTTTATGATGTCTCTAAATATTTGATGGCAACTGAAAGTGTCCCAAATATCCTGGATGTTCTCTGTTTTGCCTCTTGACCCTCAGAGAAACCTGCTGTCTTCATGAAATCCTTGGATGACATTTTTGGTGAGGAGCGAGGAGTGATCAAACTGGAATGTGAAGTGTCCAAAGAGAAGGTCAAACCTGTTTGGAAGAAGGATGGTGTGAAGATCACTTCAAGCAAGAAGTATGAGGAGATACAGTCTGGGAAGACCCTGTGCCTCCTTATCCATGACCTTGAAAAGACAGATGCAGGGTTATACACCTGTGACATCGGCACTGATGTGGCCAAATCAAAGGTCAGCGTTCAGGGTAAGTGTTGGAGACAGTGGCCTCTCAAAGGGTGTTAAAAATATGTGTGGGCTCGGTCCCTTAGGCTCTCACCTGTTCCTGAACAAATCTCACATAATACTGTGATGTCTGAACAATCCCTGTTAATTTTGGTGTAAGTATATATGAGGTTTCTAAGTGAAAATCAGGTGTCAGGAATGTAGTGACAGTATTTTCTTCCTGAACATACCTAAAGTGCAGAAATGCTCTCAGAAAATCAAAAATTTCTTCAAAAAAATCCCAACAAACAACAGAAAATCCCCCAGGCAGCCTGTTTCATATTTTGAGCTATTGACTCAGAGTGCACTGTAGGCACACAAAAGCAGGACAACAATATCTGCTGAGGAACCCAGCTGTTCAGCTGTCCTTTTATTCTGGTGTCAGCCTGAAGGACAAAGAATTGTTCATGGCTTCCAAACTCATAGTGTTAATGAGAAAAATTTTAAATTTCCCTGGTTTGAACACCAAGAGTAACAAGTCAAAAAATTCAAACATCCTATTTCTCCTATCAGCATGGAGAAGAACCTCACCCATTGTCCCAGAGGCATCTTTTCTGACAGATTTCTCTTCTCTAACTCACTGAATCTTGAAACTTCCTCACTGAGATGTTCCTCATTCAATCCTTCCTGAGCACAGCCAGGAGATTCACATTTCTCTTTTGTACAACTTTGAGATGATTCTGAGTCTAAAAAATCCTCCCCATGTCACAGCCATGTGTAAGGAAAGCAGTGTGTCCTGCCAATCTAGCAGATAAACTCCTCTTATGAGTTAAAAACACCATTACTCTACTCATGTCTATCATAAAAGCATTTTTAACTTGTGTTTGTGTAATTTTTATCCTCCAGAACTGAACATTGGCATCACCAAACGGCTCAAGAACACTGAAATCCAGGAGGGAGAAGATTGCACTTTTGAGTGCATTTTGTCCCATGAAAGCATTGATGACTTCAGCTGGACTCTGAAGGGGAGGAGAGTGGAAAGTGGGGGGAGATTCAGAGCCTCCAACGCTGGTCGGAAATACACACTGAGCATCCAAAATGTCATTCCTGATGACTCTGGGGAAGTCACCTTCACTGCCCGTGGTCTCACCTCCAAGGCTTCCCTGGTTGTAAAAGGTAACAGGATCAGAAAAGTCTTAGGTGTATTTTCATAAGGTTTCAAACACTTGTTGTGATCTGAGTCGACAGCAACCCTCCCCTGTGAGCCTTGAAGAGCTGAGATTTTTCCTTAAAAACAAGTGAAATGCTGAAACTTTTAATAAATATTTGAGAACTGACTACGCTAGATGGTGTGTACAGATAATTACAGTCCAGACTGTGCATCAGAGATAATCATTCCAGGCTCCTGGGTGGTCAGTGGAAAGAAGAAATTAGGAATTTTCAGATGTAGTTCATAATCTGCAGTTAGTCCTTTTCCTTAGAATCAGGAAGTTCCAGAATGGTTTGGGTTGGAAGGAGCCTTCCATCATCTTGTTCCAACCTTGCACAGGGTGCCCAGAGAAGCTGTGGCTACCCCTGGATCCCTGAAAGTGTCCAAGGCTGGTTTGGACAGGGCTTGGAGGAACCTGGGATAGTGGGAGGTGTCCCTGCCCATGGCAGGGCATGGAATTGGGTGATCTTTGAGATCCCTTCCAATTCAACCCATTCTGGAATTCTATCATTTGAACTGCAAAACCCCCAACCGTATGGAGATAATTTCCATTCAGAAATCCTTTTCTTTCTTTTTAATCTCTGCAGAAAAACCCACTGAGGTTACCAAACGGCTGGAGGATAAAACATCACCAGCAGGGCAGGACATCACCCTGAGCTGTGAATTGTCCAAAGCTGATGTGAGCATCAGGTGGTACAAGGATGGCAAAGCCATCAGGAAAAGCCAGAAATACGACCTGCAGCAGGAGGGGACACGGGCCACCCTCATCATCCGTGACTCCACGGTCAAGGACAGTGGGGAGTACACCTGTGAGACAGAGACATCCAAAACAACAGCCAGGATCACTGTGCAAGGTCAGCTGAGGGCTGCAGAGGAGCTGGCAGGTTCAGAGGTTGGGTGTAAATATCTACAACCATGGGGGATTTATTCTCCTCCATCTATCTGGGCAGGATCAATTTTTAGTTAAAAAAAAATCATCGATTAAAAGCTTAAAAAAACCAAAAATTAAAAAAACCCACCTTTTGGATGCTGAACAATCTTATGGGCACTGTAACAAGCCAATCAAAACTGGCAATTTGAATGATTCTGTTTTAAATATAAGTGATGAAAACCACCTGCAAGAGGAGACCTCACCAGTATATGGACCATGGCCTTAAACTTTCCTGGAGATATTTCTGATATGAAATATCAGAACATTTGATGTGTCCTGTGACAGGAGGACAGCCTGGTGATCTTAGGTGCATTCCATCTGATGGGATGGGAGGAAATGGCCTCAAGGTTTAGATTGGTTATTGGGAGAAATTTCTTCATGGAGAGCATGGTCAGGCATTGGAACAGGATGCCCAAAGAAATGGTGGAGTCACCACTGCTGGGGGGATTTAAAAGATGTGTAGATGTGGTTACTGGGGCACGGTTTAATTAATAGTTGGACTTGGTGATCTTTTTCAGCCTAAATGATTCTATGATGATTTTTTTTGATGGTTCTGTGAGTTTGGGGCAGAGGGGATCCAAGATAACTCTGGATGCTCAGGATTAGTTTGGGTAACAACTCTTGTTGGAACCCTGGTCACTGAGAATTTTAGACTTTCTGTGCTAACGAGCACTAACCCCCAAGAAAACTCTTCATTTAACCTGAGGCTTTAGAAAAAGCTTCCAAAATTAAATTATAAAACTGAGATTTGAAGTATGTAGTTTGAATAGAAGTGTCTATTATCACATAATAGAAAACCTAGAGTTTAAGGTTTTAAAATATAGTAATATATATAAAGCAAGATAGAAATTCTAAGGCAAAAGCTAGTTGTTCTTTTTCACCTTCTTTGTAAGTCTAAGTAATATTTTGTAATTAGATTAAAAAGTCCACATTACAAGCTGCAAGTTTTTAGTTATTGAATTAAAAGTAAAAATAATTTAGGTGTCATTTCTTAATTAGACAGTTTATCCTTAAAAGGCCTTGTAAAGAAAGAGATATAACTCCATTTTTTATTTTGTTAGCTAGAAGTGCTGTGGAACTCATAGTTTGTGAGACTGTAATAGAGATAAGAGTTAATAAACATCTGAGCCCAAAGACTAAATACTGTCTTGCACATTTAATCCTCACTCTGGCAAAAGGAAGATAGAACAAAACAAAATCTATATATCACTATTTTTTTTAAAAATTCTTTTTTTTCCTTCCAGAAAAGCCCAATTACTTTGTGAAGGAGCTCTCAGACCTGAAAGCGGACGAGAGCGGCACCGCGGTTTTTGTGTGCCAGAGTGAGAGAGCTGCGTCCTCTGTGGTCTGGAGAAAAGGCATTGCTGAGCTCAGGGCTGGCAGGAAGTATGAGATGACACAGAAGGGACAAATCCTCCAGCTGACCATAAAGAACCTGGAGAAGAGTGACAGTGACACTTACAGCTGTGACATTGGGGACGCCCAGTGCAGAGCCAAGCTGACTGTGCAAGGTATGAATGGGAGGAAGGTGACTGCACATCCCTTTTCTGCCATGGGAAACGTGCACAGGCAGAGCTGTATCCCAGCAGGGCCTGAGCAGAGCTGAGCTCTGGTTCTGTCCCTCTCATGGTGGTGGGAACACGTGGCCAAAAATAGAGGAATGTAGAGCTGGACATACAGAGCAGTTTGAAGCAATTACACCTGGAGTGTTTTGGGTGTGATTTAAATCCCCCAGAGGCTCATGTGAGGGGAGAGAACATAACATGGATGTGATTCACTGTGCCTGCTGTTGGATGAGGGAAAATTATCCTGCCTTCAGGCTTTTCTCCATACCTGTTGATTCTTCCCAGCATTAGTTTCTAAGAGGTGGAGGATAAATGGAATGGCCCATAGAATCATGGAATGAGTTGGGTTGGGTTAGAAGGGTCCTTTAAGCCCATCCAGTGCCACCCTCTGCCATGGCAGGGACATTTTCCACCATCCCAGGCTGCTCCAAGCCCTGTCCATGCTGGCTTTGGACACTGCCAGGGATCCAGGGGCAGCCACAGCTTCTCTGGGCACCCTGTGCCAGGGCCTGCCCACCCTTACGGGAGAGAATTCCTTCCCAGTGCCCTCTCTAACCCTGCCCTCCGGAGAAATGATTCCAGAATAGTCAGATGGAGGTGCAGCAGCAGCATCCACTTGCTAATTATTGTAGTCTTTAAAGACAAGAGGGTAAAGTCAGACTCCTCCTCTGATCATCTGCTGCAGCATCCTTGAGAAGCAAAGAAATGTGTTTAATCCCCATCATAACCTCTGAGCTGTCTGAATTCACTCTGAGGTTTTTAACACCAGCTTTTCTGAGTGGAAAAAATACTTTTCTGTCCTGAACATCAGAGTAAAACATCCCTGTGCTGGTTTTATAAGTGGGAGGAACATCAGAGATAGTTTTGTATGCAGTGATAACCCTTTTTTTAATATATTTATAGTGAGGTTTATCTTTGTATGTGTGTTTATATATTTATTTGTAGTTAGGGATGTATCTATCTATACAGGGAGGTTTTCAGGGCACATGTTTTGGGGTTTTGCTACCAAAGCCACAATCAGACATTTTCTGCATTTCCCACTGTGTTTATGGTTGGACTGAACTCAAAGAAGGTGTGGGATCAGTGGTCCTATCCCACAGAAAGGATGTTATTTTTGCTGTAGAAAACCAGGCAGGTTGTCAAGGGAGAGATCATCTCTTGGTGATGTTTAGAGCCCAATAGGAGAGATCATCTCTTGGTGATGTTTAGAGCCCAATAATTCTGTCAGAGTATTAATAACATCACAGTAATAACCCTGTCAGAGACTCATCCTTCCAGCCTTTCCAGGGATTTGATTAGGAGAAAATTTACAGCCCTGGATTTACATTGTACTGGCTCCTTGTTCTGCTTTATGTTTCCTGGTGCTTTCAAGTTGTCTTCACCCTATTTTGGTGTGTGTCCTGTATATATTATCTTCCTCTGAGTGGGTTTTGTGGTCAATATCGGGGTAATTCTGTTTCAGTCTTCTCTGTCATGAATGTATTTCTTACTTGAAATGCTCACGTGGGAAATCTTGGGCGTTTTCCACGTCGATTTTCACTCCAGAAACTGAAGATTCCAGTAATTGATGTATTTGTGTTCCTTTCAGGCCAGAAAGTGCTAATAACAGAAGACCTGGAGGATGTCACTGTGTTAGAAGGAGAATCTGCCATGTTCAAGTGCAGAATCTCTCCCGTAGACTTTAGCAGAGTGCAGTGGTTTTTGGATAAAACCCCACTCCATACCAATGAACTTAATGAGATCCAGTCCCAGCCTGGTGGATATCACCTGCTAACGCTGAAAAAGCTCTCACTGAAGGACTCGGGGGTCATTACATTTGAAGCTGGTGATAAGAAAACATCTGCCAGTTTGGTTGTTAAAGGTAAATCCATCATCACAACTGCAGGAGAGGAAATGATGAGTAGAAATAAGTGGGGTTAATGTGGGTAGGTGGAAAAAAAAAGAAAAAAAAAAGCTAAAAATTTGGCACCATCGTTGTATATCTGTGTATGTTCAAGAATAACATCATATAATGAAATTATGGCTGGAGAATGAACTCTTTGTAATCCTGGACAACTCTTGGAGTGTTTATTAGATTTGGATGGGAATAATATAATGCAGTGATGGTGCAGTGGATGCCTCATTCAGTTTTCCTCAGACTGATAAGGTGACAATGATTAATGATGAGAAACAAATTAATTCAATGAAAAGAAAAAAAAAAAAAAGGGCAGCCAGTAAGTTTTAAATTCAGCTTTCATTGTTTGAAAGGCAACATTGCATGTGTTTCCTGCTGTTCATTGATGACAAAGGATTGTTTTCTCTGGAGAAGTTAAATTGAGGTGAAACTGCAGTGTTTGGTAGCAAAGACATAAAATGAATGCCAGACAGCCCAAGAATGTGGGATTAGAGAGATGTTTCCTTACTGGAAATATAAATACTTCTTGTTGCCTGGAGATGTAAAACACACAGTCTTCACTGTGTCAAATCATAATCTCATTTTTTTCAGAATAACCCCATTTATTTCAAAGAACTTTTCTTTTTATAGAAGTTGAAAATTTGCCCAGATTTTGCTAAGATGCAGAAATGAAAATGGATTTTTTTTCCAGAGTGGAAAGGAAAGATTTTATTTGCAAAAGGCTAAATATTTATGTTCTTCAGCAGGAATCTTCTCAGTTTCTCCCAGATATAATTTGATGGTTAAACAACAATTTAAAGTATCACTGGTGCCTTCCTGAGGTCTTTATAGTCATGAATACCAAATTATTTGTTACTAACCCTGCCTGTAGCTTTGATACAAGCAATCCTGGATCTGAATCTCACAGATTACTTATGATCTGAGAATCCACACCTCTTCTGACCCATCAGATGATTTTTATATGAATTTGGAGAAGCCCTGTGTCTTCCCAAAAGAGCTGCTTAACCCTGAAGTCTCTGAGGGAGAGGATGTGAGCCTTCAGTATGACACCTCCAGATCAGACAGCCCTGAGAAGTGCAGAGATGGGAAGAGCCTTAGGAATTCTTCCAAATATAACATCAGGCAGCCAGGGTTTGAAGCCAAGCTTGTCATTCACAGGGCAGAAGAAGGAGACAGTGACAGATGTGAGTGTGAGGCTGGAGCAGCCCAAAGTAGTGCAGTCATTGCTGTCAGGGGTAGGAATTTTGGAGTGATGGTTTGGGTCCTAGCACAGAGCTCAGAGTAATTAATTGAAATGATAAAAAAATGGAATTATACTGGAAAGGGACCTTGTGGTGTGCAGTGAGGTGTTCTCATCAAGTCATCTGTAACAGCAGCCAGAGGGTGACAGAATGTGAAACAGGAGAATCCTCCATCTGACCTGCCTCTGGCTCTGAGGAACTTTAGTGCCTCTGAGAATCATGGAATTCTGCAATGGTTTGGGTTGGAAGGGACATGAAAGATCACCTCATTCCAAACCCCAAAAAGAGAGCAGTAGGAGAACACCCCAGCTAAGAGGTAATCCACAGAAAGGATGGATCATCTCCTGGAGCTGTCTGCAGTGATGCCTCTCTCCAAGGAAGGAATTCACAGCCCCACATTTGTCTGTGCAATTTCTTTAGGCAGCCAGATTTATTCAGAGCAATGCACCCAAAGAGCATCACTGGGCAGGAGGTGCTCTCCTGCTTGATAGGACTTGGGGAGATGGTTTAAAGTAAAAGAGTAAATATTATTAATTTAATAAGATGTAAGGAAGAAGTTTTTTGCAGTGAGGGTGGTAAAACACTGTAGGAGGTTGCCCAGAGAAATGATGGATGTTCCATCTCTGGAAACCTTCAAGGTCAGGTTGGGTGGGGTTCTGAGCCTGGTCTGGTTGGAGATGTCTGGGGTCATGGCTGGGGAGTTGGACTGGATTAGCTTTAAAAGGCTCTCCAACACAAAGTGTTCCATGATTCTGTGATCCAAAGGGCTGTTGTCTGAGCTGAGGCAATAATTCTCTTCTTAGATGAGTCTTTCATCTCTGAGTTAGGCATGGGTTTGGTGTCATCCAGGTCAGAACCAGGCTCACCAAATATCACCTTACAATTGCTCCTGCCTGTCCCGAGTCACTATCCCAGCCCCAGGTTTAGGAGGAGCTGTCTGTGAGTTAAATCACTCCCCTGGGCAGGTTTGAGCAGGAACAGGGAGGATTTTACAGGCACAGGCTGTGTCTATCCAGACCAGAGGATGTCCTGTGTGCAGCTGGTGTTGCACACCTGGGATGGACTGATCAGAAGCTGCATCTGGATTAGGGAAATCAGCGTGAACAAAAAAAGCATTTGGGTTGCTGGGATGGTCAACCTGAACCCCAGAGCACTGAGTGGAAGGACAAAGCTGCTCAAAGGATTTTTCCAGAGCACAAAGAACCAACTTGAGGCTGTGCAAGAAAGAGAAGACCTCGATGATGCAATGAAGAGGAGCTGGTTGTTAATGAACCCGATTTTCTGTCTTTCTGTAGCACGAGGACGTTTTCCCCATATCCATTGCACACAAAACAAAGATGTGTGTAGACTCCAGTAGGACCTGGATGAACAAATTTCTGTTAGAAAAGACCCACTTTTGTAATTTTCCCACAACAGCCCCATTTTTCCCATCACAGAGAAGGGTGTGGATGGATGTAGGATTTAAACACAGGGATTCAGGTCAAGGAATCAAGTCATAAAGATGTCTATGAGAAATTGTGCTGTTGGAAAACTTTCCTTTATCTATCAGAACAGCAGAATGCAAAAATAGAAAATAGGAACTCAGTAGTTGTGTGACACTGAGTGTCCCAGACTAGAGGTAAAAGGGAGCAGGACAATTGGGTGTAGATTTCCAACAGCCACAGGTTAAGTGCATCACGGGTCAGTAGCTGACTTGCATATTCTTAAGACAGCATAATTCAAGAAGAATTTATATTTTCCTTATCTGAAAGTGCCTTCCCTGCCCTAGGATCAGCTTAAAGCCTTGAATCCCAGGCTGTGGCAGAGCCTGCAGGGGAATCTCCACAGGGACCCTGTCACGTTCAGCTGTGCTTCCCTCTCTGTGTTTGCTCTGTGCTGGTTTTAAGTCTGTGTTCATGCTGGGTAAAAAAAATACACTGTAGGAATTTTTCACAATGAGAAATCAATCCTGCTGGTCACGACAGAAAGTTCTTTGCCATTCCTCTGTGTCCTCTGTGTTGTGTGTGAGTTGACCTCGATGAAGTTTTATGTTTTTTGTGCTGGTGGTCCAGCTCTGAGCAGCATCTGCAGCACATTTTGTGTCATTAACTGCAGTGCAGCATCTGCCACTGATGTTAATAATGAAAGCAATAAGAGCAGCAGCATCTTCAGCAGTGCAGATAGTGGTTAAAAAGAAAAAAAAGCATCTGGCCTCTTTTTTTTTTTTTTTTCTTCTGCTGTAAAGTGCTGGCAGCCAGATGTGAGATGTCAGAATCTGTCTACTTTTTGTTAGTGTTTTTTCATTCCTGTGGCTTTCTGTCTCAAAAAATGAAGTCTGACACTAAAAGAGAAAAGTCATTTCCAGCCTCACATGTTCCTTTTAACATTTGTGTTATTCCTTTTCTCAGAAACACCAGTTCTGTTCAAGCAAGAGCTCCAAAACGAAGAAGCCAAAGAAGGAAAGCAGGTCAGGCTGACCTGTGAGCTCAGCAAACCTGGCACCCCGGTGAAGTGGATGAAGGGAGACACTGTTCTCTATGCCAGTGAGAAATACGAGTTTAAGCAGCATGGGACTGTGGCAGAGCTCATAATTAAAGATGTGAAATCCTTGGATGCTGGGGACTACACCTGCAGTGCTGGGGAGCTGAAAACCACTGCTCGGGTCAAAGTGAATGGTGGGTACAAATTGAGACTTGGCACATTTAATCAAGTGCTTAAAAGAGCTATTAAACAAAAAATAAATCACATAACACTTCTTTTTTTTTTTTTTTGTGACAGTGCCATCTTTAATAAGTAAAATTTAGAGATAATATTGCACCTTTGTAGGCACCTGTATGTATTTAATTCATGTGATCTCATATTCTGTGTCTGGGGTTTTCAATCTGTAACTGTCCACTGGGGGGAAAAAAGAATTGGGTGCAGAGGGTTAATTTTCTCTGTGCTGTAGTTCCTGCCCTATCAGCTGCTTTACATGAGTGGGAGGTGGAGACCAGTAGTACTGAGCATAAGGATGTGAAAACATAAATCCAGTCCCTGGAAAATTGAAGGTGATGAAGTAATCAATAGACTCCAGACTCCCCAAAACATCCTTTCAAAGACTCTTAGATGCCATCTTCACTCTCCACTGCCCTTAAACAAGTCCACTGCCTTTAGCAGTATGTGCTGGAGCAGAAAGCAGGAGAAATACAGGATATGAACATTATTTCAGAGCCCTGCAGGAGCAGGGAATTCATCAGGTGATGGTGCCCAGAGGAATCTGAAAGAGTCCTTTTTAAAAATAAAAGAAACTTCCCCCACATTTCTAGAAATCCACAGTGAGAGGGTAGCATCAGAGGGAGAGATTTATTCCTGCTCCCAGGCTGAGTCTCCTTGATGCCACACAGCCCCTGGAGGGCTTAGGGCTGCTCTGCTCACTTGGAAAAGGCCTGGATTTAAGAGGTGGCAGCTCTCATGGGGGGGATTTGCTGTAGAGCAGACCAGGAGGGCCTGTCCTAACCCCTGGCTCTGTGTTCCAGCTGTGCCTGTCCTTTTCAAACAAGCCCTGCAGAACACGGATACGGAAGAGGGAAAATCCATCTCCTTGCGCTGTGAACTCACAAAAGCTGATGCCACCGTGGTGTGGAAGAAGGGAGAAGCCACTCTCCAGGCAAGTGCCAAATATGAAATGAAGCAGAAGGGGACAGTGGCAGAGCTGGTGATTCATAATGCAGAGCCAGAAGATGCGGGAAGATACACCTGTGACACTGGAGACCAGCAGACCACAGCCCAAGTCAAAATCCATGGTAGGAATGAGACACCTGCTTGTGACCATTTGTTGTTGTTCTTGCCATGGTCCTGCTAGCCCTGGACACTTCCAGAGAGTGTTCAGGAGAACAGGGATCAGCACAAACACAAGGCAGCGCTGGCTGGGTCCGTTATGTTCTTTGTTTTTAGGGATGATAACTTCATGCTAAAATATATCAGTCAAAGGTACCTGATAAATCTTTTCTTCCCTATGAAATGTCTCTTATGCTTTGGACAGAGGTGACTGTGCAAGATGTAAGCCAAGAGGTAAGAAGGATCTCAGCTACACCTTTTATTAAAGAATATTCCATTCTTCCTTCCATTTTCTCAACACGTTTTACATGTCTGTGACCAACAACTTTGGGTAATTGTTTTGGTGTTCTAATTATTGGGAAATAATCGTTCTTTTTTCATTTGGTCCAAAACTATTGTTGCCACTTTAAATATCACCTGACTCCTGGAGTTGCAGGTGGGTCAGAGCTTCTTTGCTGTGTGTGCCAAGAGAGTTTGGACTTGTTTTGGCTTTGAGTCCTGTGTGAGGTCACCAGGTGGTGACAATGTGCCTGAAGTAAACTGAGAATGCTTCACTCCTCAGCTGTGTCTGTGCCCTTCAAAGAAGAGCTGAAGCCCGTGGAAGCTGTGGAAGGTGGGACAGCCACCCTGAGGTGCCAGCTGGGCACAGAGGCCCCCGTGGAGTGGAGGAAGGGGCAAACTCTTCTCCGGGCCAGTAACAAGTACAAGATGAGGCAGGAGGGCACCGTGGCTGAGCTGCTGATCCACGACCTGGAGCCAAAGGATGCTGGAGACTACTCATGCCTAATGGGGAACCAAAAAACCACAGCAGCCTTGTCAGTGAATGGTAAAAAGGCAGAAATAACCTGTGAAACTCTGGAGTGTTTTTGTCCACCTCTTCCCTCCTCCTCTCTGTACATTCCCTCACAACAACTTCCTCCATGTCCTGCTTCCACTGCTTTCTTCCATCCACTTGCTTGTGTCACTCCTGTCCCCAGTCTTTATTTCTCTGTACCCCATGTTGGATGTGTGTTGTGTTGTTGTCTCACCTTCCCTTGAGTGATGGATGTGGTCCTGCACATGTGTTTTCCTGAATTAACATGGAAACATAAGATTCCTTAGGATTTTCTATTTAAGAGGGTTCTTCATGTTTAATGATAAGAACGAGTTTATCTCTCTTGGTGCATGATCTCAGCCAAGATCATGGTTTTGTTGATTCCCACAGAAAAATTTACTGATTCTTTTATCATCCATGAACAAAACCAGGATGTGCTTAAGGATAAGGGTGTGGAGTGAGGCTTAGGTAGATGATAAATCAAGATTCAGCCTCCCAGTGGGGTGTAGGGTGGCAACCCCTCTCCCTTCTGCATCTCCCAGCCCTGCCAGTCCGTTTCAAGCAAGAGCTGAGGAACGAGGAGGCCACGGAGAGCGGGACGGCGACGCTGCAGTGCGAGCTGAGCCGGCCGGGCGGCCCCGTGCGCTGGAGGAAGGACGGGCAGGACCTGGTCCCCAACGGGAAGTTCAGGATGAGGCAGGAGGGGCGCTTTGTCGAGCTGGTCATCCAAGAACTGGAGCTGGCAGATGCTGGGAGCTACACCTGCGTGTGTGGGGAGCAGGAGAGCACGGCTGCTTTGAGAGTGAATGGTAACTGTCCCAGCCACGTTTCTCTTTAAACCCCAAATGCAGCGGTTTTGGCAGCATTTCCTGCTCAGTTGATGTGATTTTTAGAGATTTTGTGTTCTTGGCTCTGTAGTGCCAGAGAAGCACCCTTTTTATGTTTTTTTTATCTTACCTTTTTTTTTTGCCTTGAGACAGCTCCCATATATTATATATAGTTTAATTTATCTCTCTCTCCTCTAGGAGGTTTTACTCCCTTTTTCAATAGTACCCACCTAGAAACAGAGCATTTTTGATTGAGTGTACACACTGCAGCCCAGTAACTGCATTTAATTCTGGTGGTGATTCCTTCTCTGTTGGTATTGCATCCTTCAGCCTTGCCTATCCTCTTCCAAGAAGAACTGACCAACAAGGAGGCTACAGAGGGGGAGGCAGTGACTTTGCACTGCAAACTGAGCAAATCAGCCCCAGTTGAGTGGAAAAAGGGGAATACGGTGCTCAAGCCGAGTGAAAAGTACAAAATAGAGCAGGAAGGTCCTTTTGTGGAGCTGACAATCCAGGATTTGGATTTGGCAGATGCTGGGGATTACAGCTGTGTGTGTGGAGACCGACAGACTACGGCTGCTCTGGCAGTAAATGGTAAAAACGAAATTCTCAGCGCGTGTTCCAAGTCAACCTGTGTGATTCCAAGATCTCTTCCTCTCTTACTTCTGCTTCCTCTGAGCCCTGTGTACTTCCAATCCTCCTTTCTGCTGATTAATTTTCTTATCCTTTCTTCCCTCTCTCTTTTTCTCCTTTCACCTGATGCCCTTCTGATGTATTTCCAAGGTGCTTTAGTCAAAAGACAAGTGGAGAACAGATTCCCAAATCAACACAACCTCCCTAGACCAGAATAGCTCCTTGTTTAGGAGTTTTCCCATAGGAACTGACCCAAAAGTGGGAATAATGTTTATTTTTTGTGACTTAGACCGTGGCACTTGTTGCTCCTAAGAGGAAGAAATATTCATCAATATATGATGCTACACTTCTTAATCTTAATAAATAATAATAAAGGACAATCATAATAAAAAACAGGCTTTTTGTGCTCCTGCTATTCCCAGCTCTTTTTTACCTCTTTGGGCTTAATACTTCCCAAGCAAATATTTATTTCTGGAAAAAAACTGACAGCATGTTTGCAACTGCTCTGCTTTAAGGAACTCTTATTTATAAAAATTCAGACAGTGCCATGAATCAGACACCCTTCTTGTAGAACTCTGCTTTTCTCAAGGGAAGCAAAATGCTCTGGGTCTCATATTGAAATACAGCCTCTAATTTTATTTCTTTGATTTTGTGGTTTATAAAGTAAAAGGTGGTTGTCTTGTCAAACTAATTTGCAGATAGACTTAATTTTAGAGGGAAGTTTTAAAGTGTGAGGACAATAAAAAAAGAAAAATTAGACTGAATTATCTTTTGAAGGGTTAGAGGTTGAAGAAAAATAGTGGAGGAACTAAATCCTGGAGGAGACCAAGAAGGTCTGGTGGCTGCAGGGAGATAAGAGAGGGATTAGGTCAGGGATTCAGGCTTTCCCAGGGTTGATGCCATGTCCGTGTTTACTCTGCAGTCCTGCCTGCTTTTTTCACCAAGGGACTCACAGACAAAGAAGCCACTGAGGGTAAAAGTGTCTCCCTGCACTGTGAGCTGAACAAGGCTGCTGCCAATGTGGAGTGGAAGAAGGGGTTCAAGACCCTCAAGCCGAGTGACAAATACAAAATGAAGAGGGAAGGTGTTGTGGCTGAGCTTACAGTCCAAAATCTGGACACGGCGGATGCTGGGAATTATTCCTGTGTGTGCGGAGACCAGCAGACCACGGCAGTTTTAACAGTTCATGGTAAAACAAACACAACAAGGCACATCCTGAGAGTAACCACCCTGATTTCTCTGCTCCTTTGTTCAGACCCCTGGCTACACTCCCATCTCCTTCTTCAGCCAGACCTTTATGCACAGCTCACCAATGAGATGCATCCATTGGCATCGTGCAGCTGGAATTTGTGGCACGAGAGGGATATTGGTGTCCAAGCTCAGAGTTGCTGCCATTCTTTTAATCAGGAACCATCAATTTGCTTTTCCCTTGAAAGGTCTTTTATTAGACTCCCCATTATGCTCAAGACAAAAATGGGTTGCTTCAAAGGGATTATGTCTTGGGGATTTTAAGATGTCGTAAAATTCCAAAAGGTTAGGTTATTCCATGGAATCTTATGCCCATACTCCATTCCTGAGACAACAAAGTGCTTTGATACTTACAGCCCAGTTGTTGTGGAATTCAGTTGGTGTTCTGTGTAAAAAAAGCCCAGAACTTCTAAAGGACAACCATTCTCAGGGAGAACTTTGATTTTTACTGAACCTGACATCTTTGAAAGGGTATGTCAGTTCAGGTGAAAATGCTTGTTGTCCCACCATGTATTGAAATGAACAATTTCATTTCAAACTGACATTTAAAATGAAACTCCAGTGTTTCATTTTTTTTTGAATGTAAAATGTCTCTTTGTTTGCTTAAGTATGTGGAAACACAGCAAACATCCTCCCATTGTGGTTTAAAATGTCGTAAGAGAAAACCATTTTCTTCCCAGAAATTTCAAATCAGTGTCTGTTATTTTTGATTGAAATTTCACAGGGGAAAAAAATGGTGTTTCAACCTCTATTTGTATTGATTTGTCACTCTAAGTACATGTAAAATACCTCTGTGGATTACTGAAAGTATTAAATCATCTCCTAGTGATGACATTTCTTTCCCAACGCTGATTCATGGAGACCCATGAGACTCCCTGTTCTTGTGTTGATAAATCAGTCCAAGATAAGAGGGAAAAAGAAACATAAACATAATGTTAACTCCTTGGAGCACTGCATTCACTGCTGATATTGCTGTCCTTCAGCTTTGCCTGCATTTTTCAAGGAAGGGCTGAAGAACAGGGAAGCCACGGACGGTGGAACAGCCACTCTGCGCTGCGAGCTGAGCAAGGTCGGCGTCCCGGTGGAGTGGAAAAAAGGGGACAAGGCACTCAAACCAGGAGAAAAGTACAGGATGAGACAGGAAGGTCCAGCTGCAGAGCTGCTGATCCGAGATCTGGAGGTGGAAGATACAGGAGAATACACCTGTGTGTGTGGAGATCAGAAGACCTCAGCTGTCTTGACAGTGCATGGTAAAAAAACCGTTCTCCGTTGGGATAGCAGTGCCTCAAGGACATCCCTTTTCTCTCTCTCCCTCCCACCTGGGGACAGCAGCACCTCAAGGACATCCCTTTTCTCTCTCTCCCTCCCACCTGGGGATAGCAGTGCCTCCAGGACATCCCTTTTCTCTCTCTCCCACCTGGGGATAGCAGTGCCTCAAGGACATCCCTTTTCTCTCTCCCTCCCACCTGGGGATAGCAGTGCCTCCAGGACATCCCTTTTCTCTCTCTCCCTCCCAACTGCTTTGGTGTTTTGATTCTGCAGCCTTTTCTTGGTTTGCTGGTGTTGTTTCACCCCATCTCCCACTGTCTGTCAGTTTGAAACTCTTATATCAGAGTAGAGAATAATTTGTGAAAGTTTCTCATCTCAAAGAACAAGAGTGAGCAGACCTCTAGCAGAAGATCATTCTCAGGGGGTTTTTCATTCTGTCTCCTTGACATCAGTGGATTTTCATGCTTAACCTGAAGGAGAATTCTTTAAATCTGTTGAGCTCAGTCAGTGAGAGGTTTTTCCAATCAGGGATGAGTGACCACCCTCCTCTTCTGCAAAATTGTGTTGTATTCTGCTGAGGAAAGGGTACTTAAATAAATCCCCACTCCTCAGCATTATTCTGCAGATCCTGACTTAGGGAATAATGAGGGAAATTTTGTTCCTGGCTCTGCCATGGTGAATGGTGATGAGCTCTGATTGCCCCTCCAGAAGGAGCAGTTCATTTATAGCTCCCATAGATGGAAGAACAGCTTTTATTTAAGATAACTCTTCTGGGTAAAAAGCTTCCAAGGACAGGGAGAAATTGAGGAGGCAAAACTGTTCTCCTAGATTTTCTGCACACTTTTTCTGCAGCTTCTTTCTCCCAGCTGGAGGAATTCCTGTTCCTCCCCTCTTTTGACCTATCATTTTCACCCCTATGTCATCATTGTGCATTTTATTTTAGTAGCACATCATAAGACAACTTTTTGGATCCTGCTAAAAATCCCTGTAATCCTGATATTAGTGTCATTATATCTCTTGAAATCTTGGGTTAAAGGTGCACCTATGACTCTATTACTGGGTTTTTTCCCTGAACCAGAAATTTAAATTACAATGTTAGGAAAGGCAGGGATCTCTAGCTTTCTGTCACCCTGGCTGATGACTTTTAATCAAAATTCAGGTCATTAATGTTCAAGATAGGTTATTTCAGAGTGAAATAGGTAGAGAGGAGTATTGGAATCAGCTGTGAAGTGGTGAATGTGAACAAGTTAATGCTAGAAGCAGTAGTTTTCTCTTAGAGGCAGCTTTCCAGCTGATTTATTTTCCTGTAACGGTGAAGGACTGGCAACAGACCCCATCCCTGAGTTCCCCAAGGTCTGGTGAATGGTTTTGACATCCTCTCTGTTTACATTGCACCCCATAGCTCTGCCTGCTCTGTTCAAGAGAGATCTTGTCAATGTGGAAGGCACAGAAACCAGGACGGCTGTTCTGCAGTGTGAGCTGAGCAAACCCGCCCCCGTGCAGTGGAGGAGGGGGCAGGAGGAGCTCAGACCTAGTGAGAAATACAAAATGAGGCTGAAGGACACCACTGCTGAGCTGACAATCCACAGCCTGGAGGAAGGAGATGCAGGAGATTACACCTGTGTGTGTGGAGACAAGACAACCACTGCTGAGCTGACAGTGCATGGTAAAATATCTGGGTTAACAGGAATTTTCTGCATTGTCATCCTGTGGGATCACAATCTGCTCTTGATCCCTTCTGTTATTTTAAAATGTTATGGCAGCTGTTCCAGCCACTGGGAATATCTTCCACTGAAAGCCCTTCCTTTGGGACTGATTAACAGCATCACAGAGTCTTTTCAGTCCCTGCTCTTTCTTGTTGATGGAATTTGGAAGTGGAAAATGAAAAGCTTGATGAAGTCAGAAATAGCACTTTGGAATTTTTTCACTCATTAATTTCTTTAGGGCATATCACTGACATTCCACTTTTTTTTTCTTGGAAGAAATTGAAAAGTGATAAAATTTTAATTTTAAACAAAGTGATGTTCATTTTAATTCTTAATCTGGTTTTGAGCAAGAGCTGTGCATAGTTCCTTGAAATCTTGGGCTCAGCTTTCTGTTGTTATCTCTTAAAATGCCCAGTACTGATATGATAGTTCTGTAGATTCCAAATCAATGGGAATTTAGGTGTTGAGACTGATGTGGTTCTCCATGCCATGCTGTATCTCATATCATTAAAAACACCCCCTGATTTATGAATGAGGTGTTTTAGAGCTGTCCAAACTCACTCTTTGATGGTTCTCAGAGTTGTTACAAGTCAACACTGATTTCCAAGTCATTGTGAGATGCTGAATGTGGTGTCTTGCAAAGCACAAGTCAGGGATGCCCTTGAAATCATCCTTTGCTCTCAGGGTCTGCACATTCTAAAACATTTTACAGTGTTTTAATCCAGTGGGGCAGTCAAGACACGGTACTCGCTCAGTTTTAAAGGATTCTCTTTCACCTGTGATCTTCAGCCCTCCCTCCTCACTTTAAGAAAGAGCTGAAGAACGTGGAAGGCACAGAAAAAGGCACGGCCACTTTCTGCTGCGAGCTGAGCAAAGCTGGAGCTGCTGTGGCGTGGAGGAAAGGAGACAAAACCCTGGGGACAAGTGACAAGGTCACCATGAGGTGCCAGGGCACGGTGGCTGAGCTGGTGATCCGTGATTTAGTGCTGGCAGATGCTGGAGATTACACGTGCTCCTGTGGAGAGCAGGAAACCACAGCCGCGCTCAGAGTGAACGGTAAAAATCAGAAATGGAAATAGATAATAAATTAAAGAGATGGTTTTCAAACAGCTTTTTTATTTCTTAAGAATGTAGGAGTATCATCTTTGAAAGTGCAGCTCTCTTTCTGATGAGTTCAGCAATATCTGGTTGGATGTGGGAATTCTGGTCAGTGTCAGGTGCAGGTTGGATGTTCATGGCAAAAATTGCAGATATTCATCCTGGTGCTAACACTTTTCTTTTTTTTTTTTTTTTTTTTTTTTTTTTTTTTTTTTTTGATGCTTATATTCTGCAGTAGGTACTGAGAAATGGAAGATCACACTACTGTGATATTGATTGTAAAGATGTCAGAACCTTAAAGCTGAGAAGATTTGTTGAGATATTTTTGAGGCAGTTATCAGTGTTTCAGTATAATTTGATGGTCAAGCTGTGCTAGACCACTGTATGAGGTGAGAGTAAGGAATAGTTTAGGATGGAAAGGACCTTTTAAAGGTCCCTCATGGAAAAGGGAGACTGATGCCTCAGATACAGGTTCATTTATGCACTTTTTCATAATTTGCATTTCCATAGAATTTAGATGCTCTGGTTGGGCTTTATTTTCCATTCTAGCAGGCAGTATCCAAGATAGGTCTGCAATTGAGATTGATGTGGTTCTTCACTTGATACCATGGACTTCACCATAAAAAAACCTCTCTGACTTAGGAATGAGGAGTTTTCCAGCTTTCCAAAGCCACTCTCTCAGAGTGGTCATCACTCCTGATGGATTTGATTAGGAAAAGCTTTGCTTATCACTTGTGGCTGTCAGATCACATGAAATGGTCACTGGAGTTGCTGCCATGGTCCCACATTTTGCTCCTTTTGACCCCCCCAGCCCTGCCCGTGCACTTCCAGAAGGAGCTGAGGGATGAAGAAGCCACAGAAGGTGACACAGCCACTCTGCAGTGTGAGCTGTCCAGGGCTGCCCCCGTGGAGTGGAGAAAGAAACACAAAGTGCTCAAGCAGAGTGAAAAATACACCCTGAGGCAGGAGGGCAGCACAGCCCAGCTGCTGATCCGTGCCCTGGAGGTCAGGGATGCTGGGGAATACACCTGTGTGTGTGGAGAGGAGAAGACAACAGCAGCACTGACAGTGCACGGTAAAGAGCACAGAAATGGGACATTTTGGGGTGGGGTTTGTCCCTCCTCCTCTGGAAATCTCAGTACTGACACACAGACAGTTCTTCCTCTAATCTTGCCATCATTAATTCTGTTCATAGCAGAATTTCTTCTTTTTATTGTGGTTTTTGGCTAATTCTAACCATGATTGTAGTTCCATTGATTTTACTAACATTTTCCCTATTTATTCTCCTTGCTCTTGTTGGTGCAGGGCTGTATTTTTTGTACCACACCAAATGCTGAAGGATGTCACAGATTTGCTTTTTTTATTGTGTTTTCCTCACTTTTGACTTGAACCTAGACAGATTGAGCAGCAGGAACATTCATAGCTCTTTAAAAGAGCCACTTTATTTCAAGTTGCATCAGGATTTGACAAGTAGTTTTAAATAACAAAAAGAAAACTTGGATCAGTGTCATTTTCTTTGTAACTCTGACCAACAATAATGTTGATTTTTATTCAGGTACCACAGAATACTCAGCATTAGAGTAGGAGAATAGTTCACAGTCCTCAGCCAAATTTATCTGCAAATGTCCCATGGAAGAAAAACTTTATTTTCACAATTAATGCAGGACAGTCAGAAGCAGTTTCAGCCTCTTTCTCACCTGGAGATCCAGTAAGTCTGAATTAATGGAGTTGATTTCTTTGATCTTCTGCCCATCTTTGTATTTACCAATAAAGCAAGGATTGCTTCAGTCTTGAACTTCCAATTTAACCATGAAAAATAGAATTGAAATGGACTTGTACAGGTCAGTCCATCCTTGAGCCCCAAGTCACCATCATCACTGCCAGAAAGTTGTTCTTTATTTCAACAAAAGTCTGTCTTGAACTGGCTTGAGTAATTGCTTCTTATAGAAACAGAGAAATATTTGTATAAAATTTAGACCTATAAGTAATGTGACTCCAAGCTGCACATCTCAGTTATGAGGATTTATTTTTGTCAGGCTTGAACTTTTTGACTTGACTTTGCCCCACAAACTGATAGAAATCCAAATCTCTCATCTCAGATCTGCTTCTTCTTGTATTTGGGTTGTTGACTTTTACTAAATATTTTCCATTTGACCTTGCTGAATTGCAGCCTATTTTATCACCACTACTTCATACAAATCTTCTGTACCTTAATCCAGTTTAAAGAACTTTTTTCCTCTTTCTCCCCTCCCACATTGCAATCATCTTCAAATTTAATGAAACTTTGCATTTCATTGTCCAAATTGCTACAGAAAATGCTGAATAATCATGAACTCAGAGAAGTGAGAAATTGCTCAACTCATTTATTCATTGTGAGTGTAAATCCCAGTTCAATATCCTGTAACTGTGGTTTTCAGATTAGTAACACTTTTCCTTCTGTAATTCTACCTCTATCTAAGTTAAAACTTTACTAAAATAATAATGTAGAACATATAATGTGTCTTTCTGTCAAGGAAGCTTAATCTACACAATAAAAAATTACCCATGTCCACTCCATGAAGAGAAAAGCTCTTGGCAATTCTGAGTTTTTCAAAGAATTGGGTTGAGAGGGCCCTTGTTCCTTGGATTCTCTTTCTCTCTTTTTTTTTGTGACAAACATTATGAATGGGATTCAGCCTCAAGAGTGAAGAGTATTCCAGAATTCCCATTTTTGTCAGTGGAGATCTATCAAACTCAGACCATGGGAGTCAGGGAGATCTGCAGCTCCTTTAAGGCAGACATTTACATTTGGACCTCTATTGGCTCCACTGACTTTACAGAAGTGATTTTTCTTTCTTTTCTCTCTGGGATTTTAGAATCTCAGTTTACACAGCAAGAACTAAATATCTATTTCAAATACATTTCAATAAATACTTGAATCTGAGGTATATTTTCCACCTCTTAGTTTCTGTTTTTTCCATACTTGAGGAACATCAGCCACTCTTTTTGATTTCTCCAGTGTCACTGTCAGTGTCTGAAATTGGTTGTGCCTCCACCTTAAGAATTCCAGGACAAATTTGATCACACCAAGCTGCTTTGAGAATATTTATTTAAATATTGTCTAATCATTTTTTAATTTTCCAAGCCAGATTTTCTGTCATTTCCATAATTAAAACTAACATTTAAAAATAATGAAGAAGAAGGAATTAAACACTTCAGGTTTCCCCATGTCCACTCACCACCAACTTACACTCCTGGAAGAGAGGCAGATCAACATCTCCCTTGCTGTTTTCCTTCCTTCTGATCTATTTATGTTAATATCTGCACAATTATCCTCCACAATCTTATTCTCAATTCTTTCTTTCTTGCTGGTCAGGGTCAGGAATTGGAGACCATTCTCTCAAGCTCTTGCTTGGCTATTTTATATCCAATTGTGTTCCCACCCCATACCAAAGACTTAGTGGATGTCATCCCATCCTACTGCTTCCACATATTGCCACATTTCCATCTAGTCTTACAGTCTGAATAATTCTGTTATTGTTCCAAAAGGGATGAGGTGTCAGGAAGCCCCTCAACTTCCTGGGGTGAGGGATTTATGGCAGATTTTTGCAGTGGCTACATCTTCTCTTCCTTTCCTTTTACATCCTTCTCTTTCCTTTTTATTCCTGCCCAAACACTTTCAGGATCTCTTTCTGATTCTGCTCTTCAGTCTTATCCTAACTCCGGGCTAGGTCTGAAGGCATCCTTAAAATGTAAAATAAAAGGTTATATTTTTTTCTCCTTTAGCTTTTTTCCTGATCAAGGTGTAACCTGTTGGAATAATTTTCTAGGCTGGGTTATGCTGAGAAAGTGCAGTTTTGACCATACATGAAGTTTCCCCATTTCTGCTGTTTATTTTCCATACATCTTTAAACCAATCAGCAAATTTATTTAAAATTGAATGATGAGAAATTATGAGAAATGATGAGATCCTTTTTGTCTATGATACAAATCAGCATCTTCCTTCTGTGAGATCCTCATGGCAGTAACCAGGCAGGGATAAATACTGGTGAACATCATTTATTTTGGTGCTCAAGAGCTGCCTGTCATGAAAACTTTGCTGCTCTGTTTCTCAGCCCTTCCTGCTCTGTTCAAAGAAGAGTTGAGAGATGAGGAGGCTGAGGAGGGTGAAGCAGTCACTCTGCACTGCGAGCTGACCAAACCTGCCCCAGTGGAGTGGAAGAAGGGACACACAGCCCTCAAACCTGGCGAGAAATACAGGATGAGGCAGAAGGATGTGACTGCAGAGCTGGTGATCCACAGTGTGACCGAGGGTGATGCTGGGGATTACACCTGTGTGTGTGGGGAGCAGCAGAGCACAGCCTCCCTGGCAGTGCATGGTAATGACCAACTCCTTTGGATGCCAGCATTGTTGAGGTTGTGGTTTGAATTGATTTTATTGATATCTGTGTGATTTGAATTGATTTTATTGTTATCTGTGTGATTTGAATTGCTTTTATTGTTATCTGGCTCCTCTGAGTCTGACCTCACGTGCCATAACCACAAGGATGAATTTTGTGATTCAGGGGTAAAATCTTTCCCCAGTTCTGTGCACAAAGCAATTTTAGGACCTAATCCCTGAAGCAGATTTGAGGTCAAGCCTGAAGACACCTCCCCACCTTCCCTTCCCCACCCATGCCCTCACTGCAGGCTGTGTTTGCTGCTCCCTGTAACCCTGCTCCCCTTGCATCCTCAGTGCTGCCTGCAGGCATCCAGGAGAGTCTGAGGGACCAGGAGGTGACCGAGGGTCAAGCGGCCACCCTGAGGTGTGAGCTGACCAAAGCTGCCCCCGTGGAGTGGAGGAAGGGCAGCACTTTGCTCCAAGCCAGTGACAAGTACAAAATGAGGCAGGAGGGCACGCTCAGGAAGCTGCTTATCCAGGATGTGGAACTGAGGGATGCTGGAGAGTACACGTGTGTGTGTGGAGAGCAGGAGACAACAGCGACCTTGATAGTGCATGGTAAAAATAATATACAGATATCTCTATTATTGTGGATTTCTATGCCAGCTTGTTGCTGTTGGTTGTGTGTTCACCTGTGGCTGAATTGTTTCTTTAAATCTGTAAATTCTTGGTGAGATCTGGCTGTATCCAGGCTGCTTTTCTCTTTCTGTCTTTTGGTTTGTCCAATATCCCAGAATTATGAGAAAAACACCCTGTTCCCACCCCAAAGTGTTCTCTGCCTCTGTGCCACCCCACCCCTCCTGTCACCTGTGTGCCATGTGTCATTTTTAACGTCCTCTGTGCATTTTGTGACCTTCAGCCCTGCCAGCCCTTTTCAAGGAAGACCTGAAGGACCTGCAAGGCACGGAAAGCCAAACAGCCACGCTGCGCTGTGAGCTGAGCAAGGCTGCAGCTGTGGCCTGGAAAAAAGGGAGCAAAATGCTCAGGGCAAGTGACAAATACATCATGAGGCAGGAGGGTGCCCTGGCAGAGCTGGAAATCCGTGACCTGGAGCTGCAGGATGCAGGAGAATACACCTGTGTGTGTGGGGAGCAGCACAGCACAGCCTCTCTGACTGTGAAGGGTAAATGCAGATATTGTCCATTTTCTGTTGCTCTGAAACCCCCATGAAGTGTCCACCTGTTGTTCACTGGTGTCCAGTTCTTGTTCAGGTGTTTATTTTCTGTCTGGTGTTGCTGAAAAGGGAGCTGAGGACAGGATTGTCTCTCCTTTCAGACATCCTGCTGTGTTGTTGGTTTAAGGGAGTTGCACCCAGGAAATGTTAGACCAGCTGAGATGTTCTGTCCTGTGAAAAATCCTTTAAATTCTACCTTAAATCTTGTACTTTGGCCTGTCCTCTCAGCACTCCTTGTCCTACTGCTGAGTTCAGTTTTCCAGATCTTCACAGTGATACCTCAACCTCAAACCCTTCATTTGGCCAGACTTTGAACTTCAAATATCCCATTATCCCACCTAGTAAACAGAAGGACATATGTGAAGGTCACCACATTTATTTCAAGGATGCAAGTTGTAATGAGTACAAGAATGATGTTAAATGGGAAAAATGTGTTCTGGGATGAGAACCCAGGCTGGAATTCAGCAGCTGGAGATTTACTTTGGGGTCAAGAAGAATCTCTGAGTTCCAGATGTGCCTCTTCAAGGATATCTCAAGGAAGGAGTGAGGATGAGAATGAGATTTCTTCAGCTGAGAATTCAGGATGCTGATCACTTTGTTTAAATACTCTTTCTATTGGCTTTCCATTCCCAGCCCTGCCAGTGCTTTTCAAGGAAGGGCTGAAGGATGAAGAAGCCCAGGAAGGAGCATCAGTCACTCTGAGATGTGAATTAACCAAAGGAACTCCCGTGCAGTGGAAAACAGGGCCCAGAGTGCTCAAAGAAAATGGCAAATATCACATGAGACAGGCTGGCACCACTGCAGAGCTGCTCATTAGTGACCTAGAAGTAAAAGATGCTGGAGATTACACCTGTGTGTGTGGTGACCAGAAGACAACAGCAACCTTGACAGTTCATGGTAAAAAGAACTTACTAAAATTGATAAATATCTCTTGAGATAGACATAATTCTGAAATGTTGTTTCTTCCCTGGGTCAGTAGCTTCTCTTTGTTTTTATCCCTTCCTCTTCCTTCATTCTATTTATAACTCATTTCTTCCTGAGAGTTGCTCATGGTGAATTTTTGGGTGGTTATTAATCCATTCTTTAAAAGGAGAAAATGAAGAATTTCCTTCTGTGCAAGTCTCCTCTTCTTGGATATTTGCTTTTTCCAGCTCCAACCCTGTAGGTCGCTTCAGGCCACCACAGTTTCTCCAAAATATCCAGCTATGGGCTGGTCCTTCTCCAGGAACTGGAAAAGGAGAAGTGAGGGTTGGGGGAGCAGAAAGAGGAGGAAATTCTCTGGCCATGTTTTTTTCTGAAGGTTCCAGATTCTTTAAAGAAGTCAGACATGCAGAGTGAGATAAGTTTTATCATTCCAGAGCTTAATTCCCTTAGTTTGTTTTGTCTTTGAGTTATGATTTCCAAAATGAGGAGTAATAAAAATATAAAATTCTTAGTAGATGTAATGGTCCTTCAAACTTCAGTTTAGAACTAGGAGTAGTTTTCTTTTGAAATCTGCTTTCATGTAGATGGGGCTGTAACAGTTAAGTAAAAACAAACCAAAAACTAACAAGAGTAGCCTCCAAAAAATGACATTTGTGTGGGTAAAATAATTCTGTACCCAACACTGTTATTTGTGAGTGCTGTTGATCTGAGGTCTGGGTCTTTCTGTTTTGCTCTTTCAATAAAAATAACAACAAAAACCCAGGGAATTGATCCCTCAGGGTGACTGAAATCACATTACACTCGAAGAAAGACACTTTCAGAGTTTCTGAACTTGGTTATGGCTAAGAATATCAAAAATAGGCTGAAAAAAGGCAAGAGGGAAATAATCTCAAAACAGACATGAGTGGTTTAATTCTGGTTTTCTGGTGTCCCTTTGTCCATGTGCATCCTCCAGCTCTGCCACCACTCTTTAAGGAAGGGCTGCAGGACAAGGAAGCAGAAGAAGGTGGAGAAGTGTCCCTGCTCTGTGAGCTCTCCAAGGCTGCTCCAGTGGAGTGGCAGAAGGACCAGAGGATCCTCAGACCCGGTGGGAAATACAAGATGAGGCAGGAAGGGCTCAAGGCAGAGCTGGTGATCCATGGAATAGCTGAGGAGGATGCAGGAGACTACACTTGTGTGTGTGGAGAGCACCAGACCACAGCTGCCTTGACAGTACAGGGTAAAGCCATCCCTGACCTGCTGTTTCCTGACTGGAAACCTCTGTCCTCTGCTCCAAGCTGTTCAATTTTCCACCTCTGTCTGTTCATCCTTATTAACTGAACTTCCATTAAGTTGAAAAATGTTCCCTGCCCCTCCTCACCTGCTGTGGAAGTTGGGAAATACCTGTCTGCATTTCTCTGTGCCATCCTTTTGCCTTTTCCTTTCCTTAAACACAAGCCTGCTCTCCTTTCTTCTTTCCCTTCTGCCATTCCTTTTCTACCTCATAACCTCATTGTTCTTTGGTCTTTCCTGTATTTATTCTCTAAACCATAAATCTGTCTATTCTTTGCCATTCCATTCTGGAATTCCCAATGCCAACCATTCAATTCTCAATACAGGGAATAAGGAGTAACCAGAATAAGGCTCTGTTAGTTGTAATTTCCTCTGCATTAAATTATTCCATTCTAGGCTTTGTGCCCATAATCTCTGTCCTGATGCCCAAAGATAGATTCCCATTGGGAGACTGATTTTTTCAAAGGAAAGAATAAATTCTTTCTGTGACCTCCTTCTGGTCTTCTTTGCTGGAAGAACAATTTTGCTGCACTAACAAGTCTGGAGTTTGACCTTAACACTGCTGGAATGGGAAATGTGCCAAATCAGGGCTAAGCCTGTTTTCTAGCCTGGATTTTTTAACTAAGTCTCTAATACTGGACATAAATTTTGAGATCTGAGATATCCAACTTTGCTAAACAGATGAAATAGCCCATTATCCTACCTATGTGGGATATATGTGAAGGTCACCACTTTTTTTTCAAGGATGGAAGTTGTAATGGGTACAAGAATTGTGTTAAATGGGAAAAATGCATTCTGAGATGAGAACCCAGGCTGGAATTCAGCAGCTGGAGATTTACTTTGGGGTCAAGAAGAATCTCTGAGTTCCAGATGTGCCTCTTCAAGGATATCTCAAGGAAGGAGTGAGGATGAGTAAGGAGTTGTGTCACAGTCAGAGCACAGCAGGGCAGCTCTGTGAGTAGGAAAAGAGAGTCCAAAGCCATGAAGTTTGTGGAAGACACCAAAACATGTGAATTAAGGAGCTCAGAGCTGGTATTCTGCTTTTTTCTGAGGAGGAAACTGGTAGAAAGCAGGGATAAATCTGTTGAGGACTGTGCAGTTTTGCTGTAGGAAGCCAGGGTAAATCCAAAAGGATTAGGTTATCTATTTCCATTAGGAAACTTTCATTTCTCTTTCCTCTCTTTGTGGCTGATGCTCACCCATCCTTGACAGCTTTCCTCTGTCCAACCATCACAACTTTTCCCCCATCACTTCCTCACCCCTCCCTGCAGACACTCCCAGTTTTTAACATTTTACCTGCATCCTTCAGCTGTGCCTCCATTCTTCCAAGAGGAAATGACCAGCCAGGAAGGGGTAGAGGGTGGAACAGCCACTCTGCACTGCCAGCTGAGCAAGGCCCCTGCCCGTGTGCAGTGGAAGAAGGGCCAGCACCTCCTCACCCCGGGCACCAAGTACAGCATGAGGCAGGAGGGACGTGCTGTGGAGCTGGTGGTCCATGGCTTGGACCTGAGTGACAGTGGGGATTATTCCTGTGTGTGTGGAGACAAGACCAGCACGGCTGCCCTGACAGTTCATGGTAATGTAATCCTTGGGGTGAACACCCTGCAAACCTGCCCAAATCTCTATTGTCATGTCCCCGTCCCTTTCTGTTTGCTTGGCCTTTTGGTTCCTTTGGACTTTCTGTGCCTCCTCATTTTGTAGAATTGGGAAAAACTGTCCCTGTTGGTGTTTGTCCCCCTCAGCTGTGCTGGTTCTGATGCATCTGTCCCAGCTGGGTCACCAGAAAGTGATGCCTTGGGAAGGCTGAGCTGGAGCAGAGACTGAGCAGAGCTGGAGAATAAAGCAGAGATTTATTCCAAGCCCTTCAAGGACACACCTTGGGCAGCACAAGAGCCTGGCCAGGGCTGCACCCAAGGTGGGCCCAAAATGGTCACAAAATAGACAAACAGTCACAAGGTCTCACCCTTGGATCAGTTTGGGTCCATTTGCACTTTGATGTTTAATTGTCCAGTTACAGCTCCAGATTGTGAAGTCCCATCCGTCTTGTTTTCCTTCTTTAGTCCACTTTTTTTGTGCTTTTGGGCTTGAAAGTTGTCCTTGGTCTTTAGCAGGAAAAGGATTTGTTTTTTCTGCCTGCTCTGTGACAAGAGCCTACCAGCACTTAATATGAGGCTCAGAACTGCACACCTGGGCAACACAGAATCTCAAAAATGGGAAAATTAAAACTTCAGGCGTCATTTCCTCTCACTTGCCTTGCCCTGATCCAGTGTGCAGGGAAGCTGGAGAAGATTTTCCATTGTGTTCCACTGACCTGGATCAGGGCTTGGTATTACCCCATGAAACCTCTCACCAAGCTGCATTTTCAGGAAAATTCACCTTCTCTGTGGTAACTCTTTTACTCTTCAGTGCTGCCTCCAGAATTCAAGGGAGAGCTGAAGGACCTGGAAGCTGTGGAAAATGGCACAGCTGCTCTACAGTGTGAGCTGACAAAGCCTGCTGAGGTGGAGTGGAAGAAAGGGCAGGAGGTGCTCAAAGAGAGCAGCAAATATGAAATGAGTCAGGATGGAGCTGTTGCAAAGCTGATTATCCATGAGCTGGAGGAGGAGGATGCTGGAATTTACACCTGTGTGTGTGGAGATCAGCAGACAAGTGCCACACTGACAGTCAATGGTAAAAAACTAAAGGGAAAAGGCATTTTCTGAAAATAAAAAAATAACAGCTGTGGTTTAGTGTTGCTTAAGGAAAAGATCGTAAATTTTAAGGTGTGCAGAATAACCCAGTCTGTGCAGCTCATGGAGTGGCCAGGCAGAAAATGGAAATTGCAATGCAGAACTAAGTGCATCCTTTCTGTATTTTGCTGTCAGAATAATCAATAGTCAGAATAGTGCAGAATAGTGCAGAATAGTCACTCCTGCAAGTGGCCTGCCCTAAGAGGAAAACTGAACCCTTGAAACTCCCTCCCTTAAGGGGGAGTATGAACTCTTGCAAGTCTCTGTGTTAGGAGGGAATCTGAACTCTGAAAATTCCCTGCTGATCTTCAGAACATTTCTTCAGGGCAGCACATAGTCTACTTTTATAGTAGGAAAACTGATTTTCCATTTTTAGATCATAGATTAGGTTTTGTGTATTTCATGGCAAATGTAACCTCTTGAAATCCATTTCTTCTTGCTCTGCAGATATTCCTATTACACCTCTGGGGAAATAGCTTCATAGTTTGAATCTAGAGCACTGAGTTTTAGAGACATCTGGGAAAAAAACCCCTCTCTTTTGGTGCTTTCACTTTCCCTCTACTTCCTTTTTGCCAAGCCCCAGCTGCAGCAGGTCCAAGTCCTATTTTTGTTTTATAGCCCTGCCAGCCCTTTTTAAACAAGAGCTTCAGGACACGGAGGCAGAAGAAGGCAGCACGGCGACTCTGAAGTGTGAGCTCACCAAACCCAAGGCTCCTGTGGAGTGGAGGAAAGGGGATGTCACCCTCTACCCTGGCCTGAAGTACGAGATGAGGCAGCAGGGCTGTGCTGCTGAGTTGGTCATTTATGACCTGGAGCTGGAGGATTCAGGGGTTTACATCTGCGACTGTGGACACCAGCAGACAGCGGCGGCCGTGGCCGTGCATGGTAGGCAGTGGTGACTTTGTAGGAGTGGAGTGAAAGGAGCTTTTCCTGGTGTTCTCTGCATCCATTGATTTGTTCTGATAAATGTTCCTCATGGGCATGGCACACAGCAAGGCAGAAAGGTTCTTCTTGCAGCATCTGAAGTGTGACAGCAATGAAATCGTAAAATCCCAGAATGGTTTGGGTTGGGAAGGACTTTAAAGCTGGAGGAGTGGAGTGAAAGGAGCTTTTCCTGGTGTTCTCTGCAGCCATTGATTTGTTTTGGTAGATGTTCCTCATGGGCATGGCACACAGCAAGGTGGAAAGGTTCTTCTTGCCGTATCTGAAGTGTGAAAGCAATTAAATCATAAAATCCCGAAATGGTTTGGGTTGGGAAGGACTTTAAAGCTGGAGGACTGGAATGAAAGGAGCTTTTTCTGGTGTTCTCTGCAGCCATTGATTTGTTCTGATAAATGTTCCTCATGGGCATGGCACACAGCAAGGTAGAAAGGTTCTTCTTGCAGTATCTGCAGTGTGAAAGCAATTAAATTGTAAAATCCCAGAATAGTTGGGGTTGGGAAGGACTTTAAAGCTGGAGGACTGGAGTGAAAGGAGCTTTTTCTGGTGTTCTCTGCAGCCATTGATTTGTTCTGATAAATGTTCCTCATGGGCATGGCACACAGCAAGGTGGAAAGGTTCTTCTTGCCGTATCTGAAGTGTGAAAGCAATTAAATCATAAAATCCCGAAATGGTTTGGGTTGGGAAGGACTTTAAAGCTCATCTTGTTCCACCCCCTGCCATGGGCAGGGACAGCTTCCACTGTCTCAGATTGTTCATTCTCAGATGTTGTAATGATGTGAAAATGCACTGAGCACTCCTGCCCTGAGTGCAGGGAGTGTGGCTGGATATGGAAACGGGATCAGGGATCCCTAACTGGATGTAATGCCTGCCTGGGATGGTAAGAGATGCACCAACTGTGGGATAAGGGATTTCTGTGATATATGAATGTGCTGTGTTGTTATTAGAGGCTTTGAACTTCAGGTGTAAATGCTGACTGCAGACAACTTGAATCCACAGCTGTGTTCCTTCACTCCTTCTACCATCCAGAGCAAGGCCTTAACTGAAATCTGGATTTCCCTTCACATTTATCACTTCATTGTGATCTCTCCCCAAGAGATCAATACTAACTTGATCTTTTATACATTGATAGAAGCCTTATTTGAGGCAGAAATTCTCTTAATGTTCCAAACTCACAAACCTCTATTGAGGAGCAGGGATCTGTGTGAGAGAAGCCGTTCCCAGTGATCTTTGCCTGAAGTACCCATAGCTGGCATGGAAACTCTTCCACAGGAAAGTCTGACTCCTTCAGACCCCAAACCAGGCTCTTCTGTTGACCACTAGGACCAGATCTTTCCTAACTTTGCCTGTCCTCAGCACTTGGTTCCCTTAGTGGTTCAAGAAAGATTTGCCAAGAGAGAGATTTGCATCCCCAGGATTATGGAATCATTAGAAAAAGCCATGCCTGAAGGATGATGGTGGGACTGGATCCTTCTTGCACTAAAACACTCTTGAAACATTTTCCTCTCAAATTTTACAGCTCTGCCCATCACGTTTAAGCAACCTTTGCAAAGTAAGGAATTTGAGGAAGGAAGCACAGCCACGCTCTGCTGTGAGCTGTCGAAACCCAGCGCTGCAGTGGAATGGAGGAAAGGAGATGTGGGGCTGCAGCCCAGCCAGAAATATGAAATGAGGCAGAGAGGATGCCTGGTAGAGCTCTTGATACACAATCTCAGATTAGAAGACACAGGAGAATACAGCTGTGACACGGGGGATCAGGAGACCAGGGCAGCTCTGAACGTGAAAGGTACGTGGTGTGAGCTGGCTCCTAAAGGAACAGGTTCCTCCAGCAGGCAAAACAACCATTTCAATCTGAATATTTTTAAGTGAATTATTCTTATTCTTTATAAATATCTTCATTTTCATCTGATGGATTAGGATTTTTTTTATTTTTAATGAGAATGGAAGAGGATGATAGTTTGTTTTACCAGGGTTCCTTTTGAGTTTTGGGTTCTAATAGAAAATACTTTCAAGTTCTGTGCCTGAGGAGAAATTAAAGGAAAAGCAGTGATTTGATGTAACACCTGGAAATTTCACATGACATGTTGTTTGAATACTTAAAAATAATATTTTCTTTCAAATCCTATAAGAAGACAGACAACAACATCCCTGACCTCTCAAGGCTGTCCATGGAGTTTTGAAGTTCTTTGCTCTTGAGATCATTGTTAGATCAACTGAGGGATAAAATCATTCAATGAATTCACCACTGGGAAGGATTTGAGTCAAGGAGCAAAGGAAATAAATTTTATGGGTGCAGACCCCTCCTTCTGATGCAGCAAGATCTCCTAGTTGCTCCAGGAAAATTAGCAAACATGGATCCAACCTAGGAATATCACAGCGAAATGCAGAGCACCTTGTTCTCCAAGAGTCACTCTGTGTTAACCAGGACTTCACTCAGGCTCCACTAAAAGATCCTGCTGATCCTTTTCTTTTCTCTTTTAGCTCTGCCAGTTCTTTTCCAAAAGCAGCTCAAGGACGAGGAGGCAGAGGAAGGAGCCACGGTGAAATTCCAGTGTGAGCTGACAAAGGATAAAGCGGCCGTGGAGTGGAGGAAAGGCACCATGGAGCTCTTCCCGTGTGCCAAATATGAAATTAAATTAACTGGGCACACAGCTGAGCTTGTGATCCATAATGTAGAGCCAGAGGATGCCTCTGACTACACCTGTGACACAGGAGACCAGCAGAGCACTGCTGCCCTCAGAGTGAATGGTTAGCATTGCACCCGTGGATGGAGGAGGAGAGGAGTTGGTGGAGCTGTATGAATGATGTTATTTAATCCAAAAGTTAAAATAATGAGGAAAAGAGCTGCTCAGTCATAAAGCAGAGCACAGGGAAGTGGATCTGGTGGGACAGGGCTCCTATCTAAGCCTGTAAAGCACAGAGTGCAGTGCACTGACCCCTTCTTCTGATATGATAAAAGCAAGAAATTCTGTGTCAGGGGGATTTTGAAATACCAGCAAAACCTTTTTGTGGCACTTTGCAATTTTTCTGGCTCGCTTGAATCAATAGCAAAATCACACATCATTTAAAAAAAGCATTTTGAGGTTGCTATTTTTGATCTTCCTGTGAAGATCCTGAGAATGCTGTGTTTAACCAATCCAGGAATAATCTCTGTGATTGATCACAGAATCACAGAATGGGTCACAGGTCCAACCTCTCTGCTCAAACAGGGCCATCCCAGCACCATCTATGAAATGTTTGTGATTGTCTCAAAGCTGGGTGGAATTTGTGGCTTTGATCTGAGCCATAACTTTTCAAATAACATATTTTTGCTGACTCTGACTCAAAAAGCAGCCACAGGGTCAACTATGGGTGAAAGGGCCCAGTGATTGCTTTACCTGTCTCACAGCAGTGTTTTTTTTCTGGAACTCCAGGCACTGGGATTCCTGTTTTTCCAACTGCTCACACACCCCCCATGGATATCCCCTTCTTGTTTCCATCAGTGACAAGCTGTTGTCTGAGCTGTGCCATGCTCTACTTGAATAAATGTCCATTTGTGCATCATCTGGAAGGACTCACCAGTTATGATCTGGGTCTTGAAAAGACAGCTGAGAAATCAGAAATTATTTTAAAGCTCTACAGTGTTTAGCTGTTGAAAATCAGGAGTATATTTTTTGTAAAAGTGAACAGATTAGCACTGGTTTAAGCAGAAAGTGCCAGGTTTTGCTTAGTCAAAACCTTTGTGTGTTGGAGTTTCCAATATGCTGAGCAGATGCATAAAAGATGTGATGGGATGCTCTGGACTTTGTGGGATATAAAGATATTTGGGGAACTTTCTGATCCTCTGCATGTACACAATATAGGTCTGTTTATAGAGGAAAAAATGTTTTTATTATCATATCACCACTTAATGCTAAATTGTTCTGCATCACCAGAGCCCAGGTGCCTTGTGCTGAGCTGTGCAGACCTGGCACTGGAGCAGGCTCATGAATTATTTATTTCTCATTTTGCAGCCACCAAACCCCAGCTGAAGCAGCAGCTGAGGAACGAGGAGGTGGAGGTGGGAGGAACAGCCAGGCTGCGCTGTGAGATTTCCATCAGCAAGGCAGAAGTGGAGTGGAGGAAGGATGGAGCCCTCCTGCACTCCAGCTCCAAGTATGAGATGTGGGAGGATGGGACCCTCCGGGAGCTCCGTGTTCACCGCCTGGAGCCTGGGGATGCTGGAGAATATTCCTGCAGGGTTGGAGACCAGACAAGCTCTGCCAGACTCACTGTGAAAGGCAAGACATGTTTGTTGGAAAAAGGAGTTTTTCCCTTTAGGAAACTGAAATTTCACTACATGATCGAGTTTTATACACATGCATTGCATAAAATGAATCATTGTGATCAACATGGAGCATAGAAAGGGTATAATAAAAAATATCTTATGGTCAGTGGATGCACCAAAGCAAAGATTGACGTGGTGAGCAGGAGAGGATAAGGCAGCTGTAATCTGTGACTCATGGCTTGGAATATCTGCTTGGCATCACGTGCCTGGGACTGAACAGATGGTCCAGCCCCAGCTTCCAGTCACACGGCAGCTGCATCTGGCCTCAATATCACTGCAGACCTCAGGCTGGACCACTGGTGTGGAACAAACACCCCCAGCATCTCCACAGGCTGCTCCACGGCGTAGATCCCTGCACATCACTCACAGCTGCACCACTTCTCGTGCAGATGGTGACCTCAGTTGTAGGAATATCCACTGTGCTTGCTCAGACGGAGGCTGAGCTGATTTTTGAATGGTTTGACTCGATGATTTTGGTGGTCTTTTCCAACCTTAGTGATTTTATGATTCTTTTGGCACTCCCCAGTGGGTTTGGGGTACTTATTTACAGCTTCTGCCTGCTGGGGGTTGTTTGTATGATCCTTGCCCAGCTGTCCTAGAAGCAGGAGTGGGGCAAACTGTAGTGTAGAACCCTGTGCTCACATTAACCCAGTGAACCCTGCTGAGGACAAAGCCAGCCAGGGCCTCAGCCAGTCTGGGGCATCAGCATGGAGTAAATGCAAATCTGTGCACAGAAATACAATAGAGAGAACCAGGCTTTAACCTTATCCTGTGAAGATGTCCAAGTGTAAATGGAACAAATTTCAACCTCCTCATTTTGGCATCCAGCATCCATGTCTTTTTCACCCAATCAAGCGTAATTAAAAAAAACAATATGCAATGTATCACTTAGCAAGGGCAAGTGGTAAAGCCACTATGCAAAAGTCATTAGTCCTGATGCCAAGTGCACTGAAAGCAGAGTTTGAAATGTGGTTTGAGAGTCTGTGCTCTCTCCACTCTTGGAGGTCCCTGAAGGACAAGGTGCTGAGAAACCTGGGCCTGCTTTGAGCAGTGCTTGCAGCAGGTGATGTCCAAAATTCCACTGCAGCCTGCATTGTTCATGGTTCTGGTGCCTTAGGAAGGCTGAGCTGGAGCAGAGACTGGGCAGAGCTGGAGAATAAAGCAGAGATTTATTCAAAGCCCTTCAAGGACACACCTTGGGCAGCACAAGAGCCTGGCCAGGGCTGCACCCAAGCTGGGCCCAAAATGGGCCCCAAATGTTCCAAGGCTGCCCAGGTGTCCCCCTTGGCTCAGTTGGGGTCCAGTGGCACTTTGGGGTTGGATTGTCCAATGGCAGCTGCAGGGGATGCAGTCCCATCCTTCTTGTTTTCTCCTGCAGCCACCGCTGGTTGTGCTCTGGGGCTGAGAACTTGTGCCAGCTGTGCTTGGTGTGCAGCAGGAGAAGGATTTGTTTTGTGTGGCTGCTGTGTGAGAGAGCTGAGTGAGCCTGGGGGGGAGCTCAGGGGCTGGGATACAGGGAAGGGAAAACTGAAGGCATCAGTTCCATGATTTGATCCATGGATTCCCTTTCATTCCCTTTTCCTGCCTCCTTGCAGAGCCTGATGTGACCATCGTGAGCGGCCTCAAGGACGCGGTGGTGGCGGAAGGGGACGATGTCACCTTTCGGTGCCAGGTTTCCCACGAGAACGCCAGGGATGTGGAATGGAAACTGCAGGATGTGGCCCTGCAGAACAACGAGATGAACGAGATCTCTGTAGAGAAGGGGAAGATCCACACCCTGACCCTGAGGAAGGTGACTGAGCAGGACATTGGCACTGTCACTTTCCGGGTGGGACCCCACACGTCGACAGCAGAGCTCACGGTGAAAGGTGAGGGCTGCCTGTGGTGTGGAATGGGATCAGTGGGAACAGGGGGTGCTTTGCCTCTGCTGGCAGCAAATTCCAGGCCAAAATTCAATCCTCGTGTCTTGGGGGTGCTTGTGCTTTAAAGCATCTGTGACTGCAATCACCAGGGGACATTTCACCATCTTCCCTAAGCTCACTGATTCCCAGAGAAGTTACCAGCTTGGCTTCACTACTTGGATGGATAGACCTGGAATTCTCATTGCTTCCAATACCCCTTTTAGAATTACAGAATAATTTGGGTTTGGAGGGACCTTTAAAAGCCATCTGGTCCAATCTCTCTACATCTTCAACTAGATCAGATTGCTCGGATCTATTTTTTCCTTTCCTTCCTTTCCTTCCTTTCCTTCCTTTCTTTCCTTCCTTTCCTTCCTTTCTTTCCTTCCTTTCCTCCCTTTCCTTCCCTTCCTTTCTTTCCTTTCCTTCCTTTCCTTCCTTTCCTTCCTTTCCTTCCTTTCCTTCCTTTCTTTCCTTTCTTTCCTTTCTTTCCTTTCTTTCCTTTCTTTCTTTTCCTTCCTTTCCTTCCTTTCCTTTCTCCCTTCATCCCTCCCTTCCATTAAATTCTCCATCCAAAATCCTTCTCCTTTCCTCTTAGAAGCTTCTTTTAACCCACGAGTAAGCAACACAGAAGTCAGAGAGTTTTTTAAATACTCATCCTATTGAGTGTTCAGCTGTAGCTTTAATACCACCAGAAAAAAAGACAAAGGTGCCTGGAAAACAAAGCAAACAAAGCAAAGTAAAGAAATCCTTTGCTTTGTAATTTCAGTGCCACCTCCAGTCTTCAAGGAGAAACTGCAGAGCAGGGAAGTGCAGCAGGAGGACACAGCTGTCCTCTGCTGCCAGCTCTCCCAGCCCAGTTCTGAGGTGAAATGGGAAAAAGCCCTCAGGTGATCTCCCCAAGCTCCAAGTATGAAATCAGGCAGGAGGAGCAGTCCATACTTCAAAGGTTTATCACTTAAAACCAGAGACTCTGGCAAATAGACCTGTGATAATGGAAATGAACAAACAACAGCCACTTTGCTAAAGGTGGGATATGTTGGTTTTTTTTTAACATGAGAAACTTGCTCCACTCCATTAGTCAGGGTTTACCAAGACAATTTTTTCTACTATCCTTGATTTCAGACATGCTGTGCTGTCAAAAGCAGCCAAGTCCTTTTGCTTTTGGAGTTTTTGTGGTGGCTTTAGCAAAGAAAATGCAGGGATCCAAGTGCAGAAATTACTTCCTCACTTTGAGACCCTTTGAGCCTCTCCCTGGTCGCTCAGACAACCAGGACTGGAGCTAAAATCAAGATGAGACTATTTTTGATGCTTAATCATCCTTTGAGCTGTAGTTCTGCCTGGAAAATGGTGATCCAGGTGAAATTGTTCAAACTTGGACACAACTCCAGCTAATGAGAAAAGCACTTAAATGCTTCTAGCGACAAAGATTTTAAAATATGTGTAATGTGACAACATATCTGGGTTTTTTCCAAATCTGATACAAATACAATGTTAAGGTGATTTTTTCTGAGACACATCATCAAGAAAAACAAAGATGAGTCAGGATATGGTTACATCCCATGAAGGGAATGCAGTGCTTCAGTCACCCTGACTCCACAACTCAAGGATACCAGAATATGGGTGCTGTAAGCAGGTCCTCTGATGGTGTTGGCCAATTTGTGTCTCTCTGTGTGTGGTCTCAGCCACTCCAGCACTCCTTGAAAAAAATTCCAAACCCAGGAAGCTGAGGAAGCCTGTGCAGTCACACTGTAAATACCAATTCGGCCAATTGGTGGAACAAAAAATCCTAAATAAATAAATAAAAATAGTATACTATATATTATTTATTCATTTATATTTTCAAATAAATATAGATATAATTTATATCATGTATAANTATTTTTTCAGCTAATTTGCTGAATTGATATTTACATACACATAAATATAAATACCAATAAATGTGGAACCACTGAGGTTGTTCCAGGGAACTGGACTTGAGGAGCTGAGCTTCTGCATGTGGCACTTCATAAATCCACTTGTCAAAATTCCACCTTGACCCACCAGTGATACCATCAGCACAGAGACTGCCAGGGTTCCTTTCTCTCCTGGTCCAGTTTTCAAATAAGGAATACTGTAGAAAGTTGGTTCTCCCAAGTACACAAGAACTTGGATATCAGGAGTAGCTTTTGAGGTCTGGTTTTTGTATCTATTTGGAGATACATGCACTGAGATGCTCAGAACTCTCTACCCATGAGCATCCCTGTGCAAGGAGGAGCATAATCCTTGAGGTGCTCAGTGTATGCAGTGTCCAGTGATTCTTCAGGAGTGCAGAGTGCTTAGAGCTCCTGGAAATCCAGCACTTTCTGTCATTCCTTGTTTTGCTTTTAAACTAACTTTGGAATTGAGTTTGAACAAAATTTGGGACAGCACCATCAAACACAAGGCTCAGTTACGCAGTCAGCAATGACACATGAATTTTTCCTCTGTGATTTTTCATGATTTAGCTTCCCCAGTCACCTTCACACAGCCACTCCAGAGCCAGCAGGCTGAGGAAGGTGGCAGTGTCACTTTGAGCTGTGAGGTCTCCAAATCCGGCTCCACCGTGCAGTGGAAGAAGGCGGGGACAGTGCTGCGCCCTAGTGACAAATACAGGATGCGCCAGGAAGGCTCCGTGGCTGAGCTGACAATTCTCAACCTGAGCCAAGCCGATGCTGGGGACTACACCTGTGACACAGGGGACCAGCAAACCACGGCAGCAGTGCACTTGAAAGGTGGGGCTTTGCACGGGGAGGGGCTGGGCACAGCCTGGCACCACGGCGGGGGCACAGGAGTGAGTGATTTGGCAGCTGAACCTTGTCCTGTGTCCAAGGAGAGCCACGGGGATTTCAGAGATGGGAGAGGTTTCAGAGGGCTGAGAACTGGGGCAGTCACCTTTAGAAATGGGTAATTTAGTCACTTCCTTCCTTCCTTCCTTCCTTCCTTCCTTCCTTCCTTCCTTCCTTCCTTCCTTCTTCCCTCCCTNTCCTTCCTTCCTTCCTTCCTTCCTTCCTTCCTTCCTTCCTTCCTTCCACAGATTCTGTGGTTTAATGATAATTAATTTCTACCCATGGGAATCTGTTGACAAGTTTTTCACAACACACAGGTTATGATTATACACATATTAAATATTTATTATACACACAACACATGACTTGCAGGCTTTTTAGACTGTCATATATGTGTGCATAATACACATGCAGACATGAATCATGCATCTGTAGCACTGTAATATCCTGCTACATGCCTGTGTGCCTACATTTCCATGAGTTTAGAATCACAGAATCATGGAATGGTTTGAGTTGGAAGGGACCTTCAAGATAATTTAGTTCCTTCCTTCCATGGGCAGGGACAGCTTTCACTATCCCAGGTTGCTCCAAGCCCTGTCCAGCCTGGCCTTGGACATTTCCAGGGATGGGGTAGCTACAGCTTCCCTGGCCACCAGTGCCAGGGCCTCACCATCCTCACAGGGAACAATTTCTTTCTAACATCTGAACTAACCCTCTCCTCTTTCAGTTTGAAGCTATTCCCCTTTTTTCTGTCACTATCTACCCCTATAAAAAGCCCTTCTTCTTCTTCCTTTTAATAAGCCCCTAAAAACCTTCTCTTCCAAGCTGAACACCCCCTGATTTATTATTTGGGGCCTCAGATAACAACATAGTCCTGCCAAGAAAGAACCTAATGACATGTTTAACCCAGGAAGCATCACTTGAAAGTAGATCTCAAACTCTGTTGCCCTTTCCATGAAGAACCAGCAGCCAGCATCGTGGAGACCCTGAAGGACGTTGCCACCTACGAGGGAGAGGACGCGATGTTCCAGTGCAGGCTGTCCCGGGAAACAGCTCAGGATGCCCAGTGGTTCCTGGGGGATGTTCCCCTGCAATCCAACGAAATGAACGAGATCAGAGTGCAGGGGACACGGCACAGTTTGGTCTTGAGGAAGGTGACCCTGGAGGACTGTGGGTCCATCAGTTTCAAAGTGGGGGAGCTGTCGTCAGCAGCACAGCTGAAGGTGGAAGGTGAGCAGCCTCCCAGGACAAAGGGTTGAGCAGGTACTGGCAGGCTTTGACTTCTAGAGAGGTGTATTTGGGATTAGGGAACCTTGGATTTTTTTGGAGATTCTGCTAATCCAATTTAGTGATTTAGAGAGGTACTTCTGAGCCAGTCATTTCTATTATACATGGAACAAAGATTAATATTAGCATCCTTCAATGTTATTTGATATAATAATTAATATTAACATCCTTTGATGTTATTTGATGTAATAATTAACATTAACATCCTTTGAAGACCATCTAACTAATCAGCTGATGATATGTCAGAATCAATGCTGAAGAGTGTCAAGAACATGCTCTGGATTAATCTCCTACTTACGAAATTTAGATCACATTTGCAAAAATGTCTGAAACCTCTGCAAACCCTTTCTTTTAAGATACACAGAACGATGGCCTGTGCCAATGCCTTGTGTGGTTTGTTCCTCTTTGATCTGGTTCTGAGTGTAACCCCAGACCCCCAGCTCTGCTGGGTGAGGATGCTGCAGCAGCGCTGCTCCCCTCTCCCCACAGCTGCCCCAGCCACCTTCGTGAGGACACTGCACAACCTGGAGCTGCAGGAGGGTGGCACTGCCCACCTGTCCTGCGAGGTGTCCAAGCCTGATGTCCCCGTGGAGTGGAAGAAGGGCACATCTGTGATCCACCCCAGTCACAAGTGCAGCATCCAGCAGGAGGGGAAGGTGCACACGCTGGTCATCCGTGACCTGAGCCGCGATGACGCCGGGGAGTACAGCTGCCACACGGCTGCTGGCCACACCACGGCCACACTGGAGGTCAAAGGTAGGGCTTCCTCTCTGCCCTGCAGTGGTGAGAGGAGGGAACATCAATTTTTAGAGCTCTCTGATACAAGAGAAGCACTGATCAGAGGAGGAAGTGCAGCAGAATCCACCAAGTTTGTCAGGGGGCTGGAGTACGTGAAGTACATGGATGAACTCAGTTGTGATACGACAAGGGGTGATGGTTCTAAACCAGAAGGGGACGATTTAGATTAGGTATAAGAAAGATTATTTTCACAATGAGGATGGTGAGGCCTTGGCACAGGCTGCCTGGAGAAGTTGTGGTTGCCCCTGGATTCCTGGAAGTGTCCAAGGCCAGGTTGAACAGGGTTTGGAGCAGCCTGGGACAGTGGAAGGTGAGGCTGACAGTGACAGGTTTTGGAAAAAGATGATGGTACCTTCTAATTTAAACCATTCTGAGATCTAAGTATAAAGAGGCAAGGTTTTTGTGTTTGATATCTGTGTTTGATACCTGTGTTTGATAACAGGAGAAGAGAAAGTGGGAGGGAGACCTCGATGCTCTCTGCAGCTTCCTAGTGGAGATCTACACAGGAGTGAGATACAGAACTTTCTTGGAGGGCTCAGTAAAGAGGTGACAGGTGACAAGTGCAAGCTGCAGTGAGAGAAATTCAGATTAGAAAAAACCCAACTTTTAGCATGAAGGGGTGGTCAGACACTGGAACTGAGATCCAGAGGAATAGAGGATTCTCCATGGGGTCCTCCAGTGGTCCCTTCAAGCCTTAATTATTCTGTAATTGATCTCCGGCTACAAGATCTGAAGCCTTGGATTGTAACCCCAGATTTATGTGTTCTTTATATATTCTAATATAATCTACATAAATTATTATCTATATTAATAATTTTTGGTATAATATATATTATTCTATTTTGTATTATTCTGTTATACTAGTCTACATATTTTATATATTCTGTGTTCTAATATATTCGATATGTTCTATATA
>VXBR01006734.1:102310-128376 GCA_013400215.1 Cisticola juncidis
TCTTCCTCCTCCTCCTCCTCCTCCTCCTCCTCTATCTAGGTTTGACTTTGGCACCCCTGGACGCTCTCCTTAGGGAAACCCATCCGGAACAACCCACAAACTTCACAAACACTTCTACCCACCCCTTAACAATGAAACATCCCTTTCTTTTTGCCTCACCTCTAACATTTTTTTTCTCCTCTCTTCATCACCCCCATTTTCCAGGCATGCCCGTGCTGTTCCAGCAGTGGCTGAGGAACGAGGAGGTGGAGGAAGGGCGCACGGCCGTGCTGCGCTGCGAGCTCACGCGGCCGCACGCGCGCCTGCAGTGGCGCAAAGGGGACATGGTGCTGCAGCCCGGGGACAAGTACGAGATGCGCCAGGAGGGGACACGGGCCGAGCTCCTCATCTACGAGGCTGAGGCTCAGGATGCTGGAGAATACACCTGTGACTCGGGGGATCAGCAAACCACGGCGTCGCTGCAGGTCAAAGGTAGGACAAGGAGTGTTTGGGGGAATCCTGGAATCATCCAGGCCAGGCTGGGTGGGGCTCTGAGAGACCTGGTCTAGTGGAAGGTTCCCTGCTCATGGCAGGAGGTTAGAACTGAATCTTTAAGAACCCTTCCAACTCAAATCATTCTCAGATTTAGTTTGAAAAAGAGCTCTGAGATCACTGAGTCCAACCATTAGCACAACACTGCCAAGTCCACCACTAAGCCCTGTCCCCAAGTGCCACATCCACATGGAAATCTTATTGCTGAGTTGTCATTAACACTCTGTGAAGTCAAACTGGAGTATTTCACCATACCTAGGACAAGTCCATTCTAAATTGATCCATTGTATCTCTTAATGCCTGAGCAGCCCATGAGTCATGTCCCTTTGACTTTCTTAGTGGCTGTGGTTTTGGATTTTATAGTTTTATTAATTTTGTATTAAGAATTCTATGGCTTGGGATTTTACAGTTTTATTCCTTTTGTATTAAGAATTCTATGGTCTTCGATTTTACACTTTTATTCATTTGGTACTAAGAACTCTATTGGTTTGAGATTTTAGTTTTATTCATTTTGTACTAAGAACTCTATTGGTTTGAGATTTTAATTTTATTCATTTTGTACTAAGAGCTCTACTGGTTTGGAATTTTAGTTTTATTCATTTTGTACTAGGAGCTCTATTGGTTTGGGATTTTACAGTTTTATCCATTTTGTGCTAAGAAATCTATTTCTTTTGGATGAGATCACATTTGTAGATTGTGGGTTTAGTCACCATAAACTCCTTCTCAGAGCATGTGGTTTAAGAGATTAAACACCCAAAATCTCATGTGCCAGCTGAAGGAACTGGGCTCTTTTAACCTGGAGAAAAGTAGGCTTGGGGGAGATGTTATCTACTGACAGGAGTTTCTAGTGAGGTAAAGGTTGGTCCATTTTCACAAGTAACAAGCAACAGGATGACAGGAAATGGCCTCAAGTTGCACCAGCAGGGATTTGGATTCGGTATTAAGAAATAATTCTTCACTGAAAGGGTGGTCAAGCATTGGCACAGACTGCCCAGAGAAGCAGAGGAGTCTCCATTCCTGGAGATATTTCAAAGATGTGCAGATCTGACACTTGGGGGTGTGGTTTAGTGGTGGATTTGGCAGTGCTGGGTTTAAGGCTGGACTTGATCTTAAAGGTCTTTTCCAACCCAAAGGGTTCTGACTCTCAGTGATGTGACTGGTGGTGTTGTGCTGTATTGCTTACACTGAGAATGGTGAGTGTGGCAACATGAAGACTTTGAGAGGCCCTGTGACCTCTGGCAGCCCTTTATGGAGCAGCACTGGACACCTTTGCACTATCAGCTGATTCCATGAGTGGCCAGCGGGCAAACTGTGGTTCAGGAATAGGGGGAACTGCCCAGCCAGAGAAGTCACAAGCAGGTTTCTCACCTCTGAGCGCTGTCACTGATGCAGTTGCTTCTCCACCGCAGTACTGCCAGTGCTGTTTAACAAAGAGCTGAAAAACGTAGAGGCTGAAGAAGGGGGAACGGCTGTTTTGCACTGTGAGATCTCTAAGCCGGACGCTCCCGTTGAGTGGAGGAAAGGAGGGGAGGTCATTCAGCCCAGTGACAAGTACGAGGTGAAGCTGAAGGGCAGCGTAGCTGAGCTGATCATCCATGGTGTAGAGCCTGATGACTGTGGGGACTATACCTGCAGCACTGGATACGAGATCACCACAGGGTCTGTGTACGTGCAAGGTAAGGTGGTGAGACATGGTGGAAATGCTCCGGTTTTCCACCTGGGTTTCTTACTCCAAAATCTTTGACAGTAACTGGCCAAACGGCAGAAAGTCCATTAATTTCTTTCCTGATTCCAGTGGAGATACAAACACTCACCTCCAGGCTGGGGTTTGACCCATCTTTTTAAGTTAAACTAGTTTGACCATACTGTGTTTTAGAACAGATGGTGGTACTGCTGAAAAACTTGGAACAGTAGTTGTAAAAATGCTGAAAAACCTGGAGCAGTAGTCATAAAAATACTGAAATTCCTGTTACAACTGATGGCAGCTTCTATCATTATTGGTAATCTTATTACTCCTTTAGAGCACCCAAGAGAATATTTAAGTCTTTGAGAACCTCTCTGCCTCATACAACTTCTGCAGATGGTTGCAACACACAGGAGAGCCAGGCATGATCTGGGCAAGGAGTGGCGTTTGGCATTTCCTCCCAGTGCAAGGATGTTTGCAGATACACATACTGCTCCTACAAGCAGCTGGAGGGCTGGAAGGTGGCTTCTAACCCTCTTCAAGAAAATTTTAGTTCTTTTTTTCCCATGGAAAAGCGCTACCAGTTTAACTCTCCTGGAGTTGCCCCTGGGCTTGGGTTAGTTCCGCAGGGAGCGACTTGTGCGCGCTTTTTTTTTTGTTTTCCTCTGGCACCTTCTCTTGCTCTGTCACGCAGAAGAAACAGCAGTGGTAGTGTCTGGTTTAAGGAACACAGACGTCTTTGTGGGAGAGTCAGCCACCTTCACCTGCGAGCTCTCACACCCGGGGGTGAGGAACGTGCAGTGGTGGCTGGATGGGACCCCCCTCCACAACAACCTGGTGACCGAAATCTCTGAGCGGGACGGCAGGATCCACACTCTGACCCTGAACGACGTGGCGTGCCACGACTCGGGCACTGTCACCTTCAGGGCTGGGTCCCTTATATCTACAGCTAAATTATTAGTCAAAGGTATTTCCCTGTGAGCAAGAAACACGTGGCCACCTCTGGAGTTGCTCCATGTGCTGGCGCTTCTGCCTTCCAGGCTACCCTTACTAAATCCCTTCACGGTTCTCCTGGGCCTTGCAACCCTCCCACTCTGGAATTCTCCCCCTCTCACCCCAGATTTCTTCTGGGAATGACCACACTGATTTTTGCAGTGGTGAGGGAGGGTTGCAGGGTCAGGGCTGCTGCTTTCAGCTGACGTCAAAGAAGAGATGAACATAAACATCTGTGGTAGCATCCCCACTTCAGAGTTTTTTTTCATAATACCACAAAATCTTGCCGAGGTGGTAATTCCCAAAATTGCCACAGTGCTGCTCCACAGCTGGGTTGCTGGTGCTGAGCTCAGCGTGTTCCCAGGACAGGATTTGGGGCTGTTTCTGGAAACCAATGGGGGTGTGACATCCCAGGGGCACAGAGACAAAATGTGCCTCATTTTTGAAAGCTCATCCCTGCACTGGCAAAGCTTTCTGTAAATTTTTTTTTTCATTTGGTAAGGGTAGCCAAAAGCTGCAAATAACACTCAGCTCCAGACTTGATAAAGCAAGCTCCTTCCCACCCTTTTATAGCCATGGGGAAGATCTGTCATTTTTCAGGCAAAATTAAGGTTTTTCCACTGCTTGGAAATGGGATAGATACAGAGATTTTAAAGAGTTAAAATATCTTTATTCAAATCTACTCCTGTGCTATAACTGGGCCATAACAGAAATGATCCAAAATATGAATTGTAGTCAGTGGTTGATGTCTCCTTCTCTGCATCATGTGTCCCTTGTACGTTCAGGAATTTGGTTTTCTGCGAAGATAAAATGCAAAATCACTTCTTCATGATACAGAATGATGCAGTGACAATGCAGAGTGCAGACCCTGTGAGTTCTGTGCCAGTTTGCACCCATTTTCAGAGACAGAACCTGGTTCTGAGCTTTCCAGACAAAGAAGTCCAGTGGGCCTAAAACATAAATTAAAATTAAATGCATCATTAGGTATTCTGCTCAGTGAATTAAAGGGCTCCTGAAAATTTTCCATTTCATGGAATCACAGCATCATTGATGTTGGAAGAAATCTCTGGGGATCATCCAGTCCAACCCCACAGCTCCTGGAGGTGCACTCATGTATGTGGATATTTTGTGCTTCCATGAAGCCAGGATTCCTGAATTGCAAACCTGAATCACAGTAGCAGTATTTTATAACTGGACTGGGATAACCCCAGTTACACTGTGCTCAGTAATTCTTGATTTCATAGGAAAGTGAAACACTTGTAAAATTCTGACTGTCCTTGTATTGACAATTTTGTACGCTTTATTTTGTCCAGAAATTTCAACATAAATCTTTGTTTGAAATATATTTCAATTGATCAAACTATCCAAGCTTGCTCTTCATCAAGGAACAAGTTGACTTTGTTCCATGAGCCTCATTCTCCTGGTTTAAGGCATGTTGGTAATTGAATTTATTCTGTAACAATTGAGGTCTCAGCTATTCCTGCTGGGCCTTCACAACATCATTGCCCTGCAGGTGCCCTCATTCCACAACCCAGAGTGATGGGGGAGGATGGAAAAGGGTGAAGGAGCTGCTGCTATTTTCTAGCTCCTCTGGGCAGGTGAGAATTGCAGGTTCCAGGGCACACATTGGCTCCTGGGTCCCAAAGAGCCCCTGCACAGGTGAACAGGGCCACCAAGGTGCTTTCCTGGCCACCAGCAAGGGGACAGTGGAACCAGGACCTTCTCCAGTACCCCAGGTGATAATTGCTGTGAGAAACACCTTTCTACATCTTGTGGAAGAAGAAGGGGTTGTGCTCCCCAGCTGCACAGACACCTCTTGTTTCTTCAGCCAGCAAAACATCTCCAAGATCTTCCATGGAGGCCTCCTCTCCATGGACACGTGGCAGAGGGAACCTCAGTGAGCAGGATCAAGCCTTGCAGCAAGTTTCCAAATGATGTTTGCAGAGCTCTCTTTGCTCCCCAAAGTCTGCCAGGAGCATCCCAAATCCTCAGCCTGCTGCAGCAGTTTCAAGAGGAGCATTCCAGACAGAGATCCTGTGGGGTTTATTCCAGCTGGCTTGTGAGCAGAACAACTATTTGAAGAATGAGGACATCACAGAATCACAGAATGTCCTGAGCTGGAAGGGTTCCTCAGAGATCATCATGTCCAGCTCCTGATGATACCTCAGCTTTCCCTGACTGTCATCTTCTTATGTCCCTTTTGTAGCCCTATAATTTTATTTTTAAAGCTGACATAATTCTACTGAGAGTGATGTTTCAGAGAAACTTCCATTTTCAGACTGCATTGAGATTTTTCCTTTTGACCTGCATATTGTACATGGATGGTCCAGTCTGACATCTCAGGAGGGACTCTTGGTTGCTTTGGAAGCTCACAGTATTTTAGGTCAGATATATCTGCTGTGCCTTACAGCTGCCTCACAAGCAGCAGAACTTAGCAGAACTTGGGTTTTTAAAGTGCTTAAATGCATGAATCTCATCACCTGCAGAGGCCCTGCATATCTAGCTGATCTTTGCATTTTAGAGTCTCTCAGTCTGAGATGTCAATGGTTTATGATCTCTCAGTGATCTCTAGATAAAATATTGTAAAGGAAATATTAGTTTTATCCAAAGTGTGTCTGCTTCAGAGGAACACACAAATAATCAAAGCAATATTTATCTGCTCCTATGGAGAACACTGTTTTTTGTCACAATTGTCCTGGATATTTGCTTCTCACATGAATTCTGACAATGAGACCACTCCAGGACAGGAATGGAAACCTGCATTTGAGGACTATGTTCCTCTCTGATGAGTAGTTATATTTTAGTCACACAAAGAGCTTCCAGCAGAGTTTGTGGTGTTTTCCTATTGCTCTGTGAGGTTGAGAGTTGCAGGGAGCCACTCACTGCAGTCCTCTGCATCACACTTGGTAACCAAACCCTCCACATTTGGGAAACAGAAGAGTTTCACATCCAGCGCTTTGCAGCCTGGAATATTTCAGAAACACTAAGCCAGCAGTCCAAACTCAGGGCTGTTCCAGCACAAACCTTAATTCCTGGTGGCCCATTTCCCACTGTAATGGTTGTGTTCTGATGCACCAGCCTGGCTTCCATCCTGCTCCATGCTGACACAGACTAAACTGCTAATCCCAGCCTGCCCAGCCACCCCCTGCTTGCTCTGCCACTCTGCTTGCTCCCCACGGGCTCTGTGCTTGGCAAAAACCCTCCAAGGGGTGACTTCCATGGGGATCCACTAATGCATGTCCTTCCTGACGTGTTGGTTAACAGATCCCACCATTGAAGTGGTCAGTCCCATGCAGGACATGACTGTTGATGAAGATGGCCCGGCAGAGTTCATATGCCAATATTCTAGGCCAGTGCACGCCATCTGGAAGAAAAACGATCAGGAAATACATGCAGATGGGCAGCGAGTGATTATCGATCAGGACTGGAATGTGAGCATGCTAAAAATTAACCCCACGGTCCCAGAAGACACTGGCATCTATTCTTGTGAAGCTGAAGGCATTAAAGTGATGGCTACACTTGATGTTCAAGGTGAGGTCTTCCAGCCAGAGAGGAAGACTACCATGGGTTTCAAATAAAAAGAGGTAGAAAAATCATGGCAAGGCTTTGCAATAAGGGACACATCAGATACCTGCTCTTGGTGTTCACTCCAGTACTGAAAACGAGGATAAAAATACTTGGGGGATGATGGGAATTAAATGTGAAACTGCAGCATTTTCTTATTTCTGATTAAAACTCACCCATCCCACCTCTTCTGCAGTGACCTGGATATCGGTGTGATGGGATGTGTCCTGCTGAACTGTTGTAAAAATCACAGGGGTATTGTTGGTCCAAAGGAATAATACAAGTATTTTTTTGCTTTTAAAGAACATTTTTTACAGTGTGACTTAAAACCAGGAACTAATGGGTAGCATGGAATTCCATTTTATTTTGCTGAGTAAAGGAGCTTGGTAATTTGCCTATTTCAAACAGTGATCCCTCAGGAATCACCTCCTCACTCAGCACTCACAGTTGTGGAGACCCTGAGGAATAATATATACAAAAATTAACAAAAGTTAGGATTTTACATGTAAAATTCTTATTTTTTTCTGCTGCATATGGAATTCCTGGGTTTGGTTACTAAGTAAATTGGTGTGATCAGCAACAGCAGGTTCTGATTTCTGAATATTTGTGGCTATTTTGCCTTCTTGCTTAACTGGAGTGGGTTGTTAGTGCAGAAGAACAGGGTTTTATTTATTATAATGTTTTCTAAATTGATAAGCACTTTTCATTGTAGGGATTTAAAAAGAATTTAATGAACATAATCTAAAAGCATCCCTGAGGAGGTAGGGTTAGCAATTGGCTGCATTCCATAGTTTGGGAAACCAGCACTTCCAAAGAACACAGATAAACAATTTGGGTTGTTCTGGCAAAAATTATACATTCTCCAAGAAGAGTCTGCAACCTCCTCATTGTTCTCCATAAGAATGAATCTTATAAAATTAAGATATATTTTTTTTAGTGTTATAGAAGCCCAGAATAGTTTGGGTTGGAAAAGACCTTAAAGGTCATGTAATTCCAACCCCCTTCCATGGGCAGGGGCACCTTCCACTATCCCAGGTTGCTCCAAACCCTGTCCAACCTGGCCTTGGACACTTCCAAGGATGAGGAGTCCACACACATCATCTCTAGGCATCTTGTAATTAGTAATAAGTTAATAAATATCTGGTAGCTTGTGCTTTTTGGGTATGTTTGTTTGCTTTTGCCGTTAATTAAATTGCTCAGTTTAGGAGTTTTTTAATATTTTGTTAATTTTTACTAATTTTTTGTTGGGTTTTTTGCTGAGCACAGTTCCAGATGATCCTTAGAGATCTAAACAGGGATGTCTCAGGGTCTTGGTTTATAACACAAATCATGCTGTGACAATTTTGTGGCTTTTGTGTAAATTGCATTTATTCAACCTTGTGTCCCCACCCTTGTGCATGTCATTTGTCCCTGTACAACATGAATTATACCCAAATTTAATTTGGCATCCAGCTAATTGTGTCTGTCCAGGTGCCAGCTGATGCATGACTGCAGTGTGGATGTTTCTGACCCCACAACTCACCTCACAGCATGGGAAAATAAACCTAAATGACACAGAGCTTTTATGGTAATTCAGAAATTTACTATTCAAAGTAATCTTGATAGAGATTTGGACTTCCTGTGTGTTTCCTAGAGGCAGAATTATCTCAGGTTATTGTCACTGTAGCTTTGCCAGCCATAATATTCTCTTATATTTACTTTGCAAGAAAAGTAAAAGGATTTTATCATGAGCTGTCAGTGGATTCACATTTCCCCAATCATGGTGATAATTGTTCTCTCTGGGAGATCTTTGGGAAACATTTCCTGTCACAGGACAAAAGGAATTTGGTTGAACTTTATCTTCCTCAGCTATGCCTTTCTATTGAATATTGACCTGAATCATACAAATATGACCATATTTTCCTTTAGTTATAAAAAAACAGGTTTTTGGATGAAATCTGTGTGAAGTGCTAGATGTTCTAGATGAAATGCTGGGGGTTCTGGAGGTTTATCATTACTTTTAAACTGTCTTTAAATCTTTTTATTGTAATATTTTGTTTGGGCGCTGTTGCATCAATGACTAAACCTACAAGCACAGTTTATCACATCCACATTTTTCCATCAGCTCTGCAGCAGTGGGAGTCTTCCAGTGCTCCGAGGCTTGCTAATAACCAGAGATGTATGGCCAAATAATTAATAATGTTAATTTTTCTTCTTTTCTAGCCAAGAACAGCATTGTCCAGGGCTTGGAGAACGTGGAGGCCGTGGAAGGAGGGGAAGCCCTGTTCGAGTGTTACCTCTCCAAGCCTGAGACCTACAATTACAACTGGCTCATTGATGATGAACCTGCCAAAACCACAGAAAACACTGAGATGGTTTACTTTGAAAATGGGCTCAGGCATATCCTGCTGCTGAAGAATTTAACCCCCCAGGACAGCTGCAGAGTAACTTTCATGTGCAGCGATGCTGTGACCTCAGCCTTCCTCACAGTGAAAGGTAACTCAAGTGCTTGGGCAGGGGAAGTCTTTAATTTTTGTTGGAAAGGGGATAAAAACCAGGAAAACGTGATGAGTAGCAGCAAGGAAAAGTTGCATTTGTTGTTTGTCTCTTACCTAAATGTTCTTCCCACACAATAAATCATAGAATCCTTCAGGTTGGGAAAGATCTCTGAGATCAAGTCCAACCTTTAACCTAACTCTGCCAAGCCCACCACTCACAGAATCAAAGAATTGTTTGGGTTGGAGAGGACATTAAAGATCATCCAGTGTCACCCCTGCCATGGGCAGGGACAGCTTCCACTGTCCCAGACTGCTCCAGGCTCCTTCCAGCCTGTTCTTGAACATTACCAGGGATCCAGGGGCAGCCACAGCTGCTCTGGGCACCTGTGCCAGGGCCTCACCACCCTCACAGGGAAGAATTTCTTCCTCATATCTCATGTAAACCAATTCTCTGTCCATCTGAACCCATTCCCCCTTGTCCTGTCACTCCATGCTCTTGCAAAAGTCTCTCTCCATCTTTCTTGTTAGCTCTCTTCACATACCAGAAGGTACAAATTAGATCATCCCAAAGCTTTTTGTTTTCCCTGAAAAACAAAAATCTGAAACAAATCCAATTCTCTCACCCCTAAATGGATAATGCTTTACATCTTCCTTATTTTCTTGTTCTGTGGGATGTGACAGGGTTTACAAGCAGCACCAGCTGGCACTGAGTTAGCAGCAAATGACTGTCTCAGAGTTGTCATGATTCTGGTGAGCTTGGTTGTGTTTATGGGCACTTCAGGGCTTCAGAGAGGAGGGTTTTATTAACATGAATATTATCTCTGTACCCTTCTATTTTATGCTGTTACTGGAGACCCCAGTGGGGACCAGAACCCCTTTAATATAAATAAAGAATATAAGAGTACAACAGCAGAGTTCAGTCCCCATTTATGGATCAGATAGGGCTTGGAGCAACCTGGTCCGGTGGAAGGAGTCCCTGCCCAAGGCAGGGGGTGCAACAAGATGAGCTTTAAAGTCCCTCCCAAACCAAACCAAACCAAACCAAACCAAACCAAACCAAACCAAACCAAACCAAACCAAACCAAACCATTCAGTGATTCTAAACCTTCTGTTCTGGCAGTATACATAAACTTTTTCACAATCTCCTTGGTCTCCAAGGCCAGGCTGTTCAGAGCTTCAGCACAAATATTCACAAAATCTCTTGATTGTTTCTCTAACTGAGGGCTTGATCGCTGATTTTACCCTACAGGGTGGCGCCTGCAGTTCTTGCAGCCCCTCAAGGATGTGGAAGTGCCTCTGGGGGAAAAAGCAACATTCAGCTGTGTCCTGAGTGAAGCTGTGCCAGTGAATGAAGTGGCCTGGTACAGTAATGACACAGAGATCCAGTCGGGTGAGGACTGGGAGGTACAAGCAGATGGAAACAAATACAAACTTATTCTGAAAAAAGCCCAACTGCATCACTCTGGAGAGGTGACCTTTGCTTCCAGGGAGGCCATTTCATCAGCCAAGCTGTCTGTGATAGGTAAGTGAGTGTTGTTCCAGCCCAGGGCATTCAAAATCTCAAGCTTTGGTATTGAGCTACAACATTGAATTTTCCAGTCTTTGTGCTGATTTTTTTCCACTTTGCCTCATATATCCCAAAATAGTGTTCTTAGGCTGAGAAGATACTGCTGGCAGCTTGTTCTTCGACCAGAAATTATCCACCTCATCAGAAGAAAAATGTATCAGGGTAGTGATGGTAGAGATGGTCCCCAACTTTCTTTAGCTGCAGTCTTTCGTAAAGTGGAACATAAACTCTAAAAAAAATCAGTATTCTCACAGTTTAGGTTTGCTCTTGGCAAGTGTGGGCACAGAGGGGAGCTGAGCTAGAGTCCATGTGGAAAAATGATCCAGGGTAGCAGAGGAATCTTTGAGCTCTGCTAATCAGCTCAGGTATAGGGCAACCAGTGTTCCAGATTAATGAGAAGCATATTAAAACCTCTAAGTGGGGGACACCCATGAAGCCCACATCTCCTGCTTCAGAGACAGAGAGTTAATAGTTAAGTAGGGAAGGTGATGATTCCCTAATTCCCTTGTGGAGCAGGTTGGATTATGACATATCAGTGTCCATTTCAGCATGCAGGATCTGGCTCCTTCCCACAGTGGGACAAATGGGTCACCCAGCACTGGTCACACAGCACTGTCCCAGTGATGGTTACGAGATAATTAAATGTATTTTAGCTGTAGCTGAAATGTTAAAGAGTCCCTGATGATTATTTGTACTTTAAATGACTAGGCAGTTTCTGCCTAATGATTTCTGAGACTTAAGTTATCTATTACATATTTCATTTCCATCACAATTAAAAAAAAAGTTTAATGGATTTAAATCAGCTTTTTTTAATTTGGGGTACTTCTATTTAATGAACTTCAAAATAAAAATACAGTACTCTTCCTGTTGACAGTTTTTCTGCATGAAATTTGGCTGACAACAGAGAAAAGACTTTATGTTGTTCTTGTGGTGTCCAGAGTTAAAGAACTGGCTGTTGACAATATTTGGCTTTAATTCTTTGCATTGGTATATCATGGCAGGTCATTTACATCATAAATGTCTTGAACTCAAGACTGAGAGAATTATTTCTGGTTTTAAGGCCAAAATGCCATGTAAGCAAGGAACATTTTCCAGTGTACTGAGTGTAGGGATTGGGGTTAGATGATCTTCAATGTCCCAGCCCAAACCATTCTGTGATCACGGACAGTAGGACACCAGATCATTCCCATCACATATTTATTTGTTATTGCCTGATGCTGTGACATATATTGGAATTGCACAGAAGTGGAGTGACTGGTTATTAAACTATTTGAGTTATTCTTTAGTCCCCTAATAACTTGATTTCAATTAAGGCCAGACCTAAAATAAACACAGTCAAGGCTCAAATGTGCTTGAAATTTTCAGGTAAATTCCTTGATAGTACAGACTATGTGGGGTTGTCTTTATTTTGAGCTTGGTGGGACAAAGGCAATACGAGATGTTAATTCTGTGAGATGAGAGGTGGAAAATGAATCTTTGTCACAGGCAGCATAGATCAGGGCAGATAGGGGTAAATCAGTGGTGCACAGGTACTCATGGCCGTGACTTTATGATGACTTTACACTCAACTTTACAACAAGGGGAATACTCAGTTCATTGTGCTTCCCTCCTCATGGCTTGTAGAAGGCTCTTGGGTGTTTCAGGAGTGTTACTCCTCACATTGTGCATCACTACTGAATTTCTTGAAGAGCCAGATGTATTCAGCTCTGTGAGAGTTCAATACCTCTGAGGGTGTCCAGCACCTCACAGAAAATGGTTTAAATAATGAGCAAGGTGGCATGATCGAGTGTGTCTTGAAAAAGCAAAAAAGGTTTTAAATAAGAAGAAAATGATACAAAACAAAAGAACAAAGCTGTTCACAGTGCAGGGACAGGTGCCACACACCTGCTACAACACCTTGAAAATGTACTGAGGAGTCTCCTGCTCTCCTTTAAATACTGGATGATTTAGGTGGGTTTTTTGGCAAACAGCCCAATGGAGAATATCTTCATTTCTGAGGAACAGGTAAAGAGACCCATCAGTGCTTTTGTCTTGTCATTGAGCCAATCACTGTCAGGACAGCAAAGAAGTTTCTGGGTCCTTTACCATACAAAAACAGCAAGGGGATGAGTCTTAAACCTTTCCCTATGTGGAAACCCCTGCAGGGGTGTGGGGTTCATTCCTACACCTCACGGGACCTCTGTTGTGTCCCCAGCCCTCCCCGAGCCACCCGAAGAGCCACAAGTCCTAAGCCAGAGCGGCCACTCCGTCACCCTGTCCTGGCAGGAGCCAGGCGAGGGCAGCCAGGACATCCTGGGATACAAGGTGGAGAGGAAGATCCCAGGTGTTGGCTGGCAGTCCTGCAGCGAGGAACTGATCCCAAAAACAGAGCTCACAGTGCATGGCCTGGCCCCGGGGGAGCCCCACAGGTTCCGGGTGTCGGCCGTGAATAAAGCTGGGGCTGGCGAGGCGGTGCACTTCCCCCAGATGGTGCGGATAGGTGAGGATGGACACAACCCCCAGGGAGGGCTGCAGCTCCTGCAGACCCCCCTTTTGCATGGCATGCCTGCTTCACCCATGCCAGGCATCTCCCAGTGCAACATCTTTCAGTGCTTGGCTGCCAGCACAACAGAGGAGGAAGAGCTTGAGATGAAGGAGTCGTTCTGGGCTGCTGCGAAGAAAACCTGCTGGGTTTTTGGCACTTGTCACTGATTTCCTCCAAACTGCATCCAGCTGTCTTGCAGCCTGCACTGCATCATCCATGTGCTGCCCCTCTCCATGGGTTTTTTGCACTGCATCATCCACATGCTGGCCCCTCACCGTGGGTTTCTTGCATTTCTTGCACTGCATCATCCATGTGCTGGCCCCTCTCCGTGGGTTTTTTGCATTTCTTGCACTGCATCATCCACATGCTGGCCCCTCACCGTGGGTTTCTTGCATTTCTTGCACTGCATCATCCATGTGCTGGCCCCTCTCCATGGGTTTCCTGCACTGCACCCATGGTCAGTCACCATGAGTGTCTTTTCTGGTGGAGTTAGGATGGAATGAGTGAAAAAAGGCATGCTGGAATGTGTTGGGAGTAACCACGACCATGGCTGTGGGCAGGCAGTGTTGTCTTCTTCACCCATCTTTCTTCTTTTTTATGTTTTTTTATACATCTTTTTCAAAAATCCATGCAAAGAAATGCTGGATGACACATGCTGTCTGATGGTGAAACTTTGGAAGCTACAGTGGGATGGGGAATCTCTCAGTCATTCTTTTATTCCAACTCTTTTTCTGGTATCACTCATCTAAATTCCTCAAAATTAGTATAACAGTAAAAAAATACTCTTTTGCTTAAGATTCAGGCACAGAATGACTTTTTTTGCAACAATAAGTGCTGCCAGTGCTGGACCCTGATGACTCTGCATATGCTGACTTTGTCAACAACAAACCCAAAGCATTTTGGGCAGCCATCCCCTCATCCTGGTGAAATGTGCAGAGAGGAAGGTAACCTTGAAGGATGTGCTGCTTTTGGGAACCCAGTGCTCTTTTGCATCCCAATCAACATCTCTGAGTTTAATGTGATTTTCTTTGAGTTATCATGGTTGTACAAACAGCATTCCATTCGTAGACCTCCTTCCAAAGTAAAGAAGATGCAGAGAATTTTTGATTTTAAATTATTTATGCATTTTGATAATTTTTACTCTTCCTAAAATAGCATAAATATATTTTTTTTGTATTTCAAGGCTGAGATGAATGCCACTTTGAATAATCTCTTTTCATTCTATTTATTGTTTCTTCTTTGCCTGACATCACAACTCCTTCACTTCAAAACATTTAACATCTAGAAATCTGCAGAACTTCTTTTATACAGGTGATGGGTAAATGAAGACCAGCAAACAAACACAGGATTGTGGAAAATGCAACCCCTTTTGCATGTGTATGTTTAGATGGAGCTGGTTTAAGCACTGGGAGAGCTTGGAAAATTGTCTTGATGCTATCTTTGGATGTGCACACTTTGGATGCTGCCAGTCTTTTCATTTTTTTTCCTTTGGTTGTCTACAACAGCTGAAAAATCTGTAAATGATGGATGGGATGCTTTTATGGAGTGGGGTTTCTTAAAGGCAGATCATAATTTGTTGTTTGTGTTAATTCACTTTATTTTTGTAATTGCAGAACCTCCAGTTACAGTCACACAACCTTTGGTGGGAGGATCTGTGTCAGAAGGAGGTGTGGCTCGCCTGGAGTGCACATTATCAAGTAAAACTGAGGAGAAAGTGACTTGGTTCAAGGGCAAAGAACAAATAAAAGCTGGAGGGAGGTACGAGATCCTTTCTGATGGAGCTAAGCAGATTCTCATTATCCGTGGATTTAAACCTGAGGATCAGGACAGCTACACCTGCATGGCTTCTCCAGAAGTCAAATCTGTTGCCAGCCTGTGTCTTGAAGGTACAAAGTGTGCAATGCTGGGGTGTTAAATCAGGTCTGGTATGGACATCCAGGGGCATCTCCCCTGCTTGGACTGGAATTAATGTTCTTTGAGAAGCTATGATAACAATCCATAGGGAATTGTTATTTTCCTGTTTGGCATTGCCCAGTATGTTCCTGTGACCCAAACAGTTTTGAGTTACTCAGATTAGAGTTTCTGGAGACAGGTATTTAAGGTGTGACATTATTGTCTCTATACGAATTTTTGGTGCCTTTTGAGATGCTTTAAGGTATTCTGTGGATGTCCCAGACAACCTGGAGCATCTCAAAAGGGACAGGGCAACATGTAGAGGCATGTGAATGTGTCCCAGACTCCTTCAGACTTAGACACATCCAACCAAGCAGGTCTGTCCGTGTGAGATGGGAGTCTCAGCTCCCAGCACAGCCACTGAAGATCTGTTCAGGATAGGCAGGGAAGCTCTGTATATCTGGGAGACAGGATGAGCCTGGATAGCTTTCCAGGCTCCACTGGCAGTCCTAACAATAAGTTCATTAACTGCAACATTAAAAAGGGCAGATCTATTATTGGGTTCACATGTCCAAGGAATCAAAAAAAAAAAAAAAAAAAAGTTACTTGGTAATGTTTTAAGAGCATGCATAGAATCACAGGATTATTGAGGCTGGACAGACCTTCTGAAGATGGTGTGGTCCATCCTCCTCCTCAAAGCATGGTCAGCTAGGACGAGTTCACCAGGACCAGAATTATTTATATCAATTTCCCAGAGAGAGTGTGAAGTCTCCTTCTCTGGAGATATTTGAAATCTATCTGTACACAGAATAATGTGATCTAGGGGACTGTGCTTGAGCAGGGAGGTGGGCTAGATGATATCCAGTGGTCCCTTCCAACCTTCCCCACCCTGTGATTTAGTAAATTCCCATTTCATTCTCAGTATAATGCTTAGTTAAATGCCACTGAGACTCACCTGCAGCACATTTCCATGTGCTTTCTCAAAACTCCCAGATATTTAACTTCTCCTCTGTTTGATTCCCTGCAGTTCCCACAGTGTCGATGCTGAAGGAGATTGCCAGGGAAGCTCCTGCTGCCAGCCGGGCTGAGGAGCTGGTGGATGGACACACCCAGCCCAGCCTGCCCCCCGAGGCTGCCCAGGAGGGAGATCTTCACCTCCTCTGGGAAGCCCTGGCCAAGAAACGCCGAATGAGCCGGGAGCCCACCTTGGATTCCATCAGCGAGGTGCCTGAGGAGGAGGAGAAGCTTCAGAAGCTGAGGAAGGAGGAAGCAGAGATGTCTCACTACTTCTCGGAGGAGTACTCCACGTGTGACGAGCTGGCCAGGACAGGAGAGGCAGATTTCTCCTTCACGAGCTCTGATGATGAGTCAAGAGCTGGGACTCCTTCCCTAGTAAACTATCTCAAGAAAGCTGGGAAGAAGACCATCAGTGTGACCAGCAAGGCTCAGTCCTCCTCCACAGGAAAATTATGGAAACAGTGGGAAACATCCACTGTGGAGACCACTGTGGCCACCACAGCTGCTCAGCCAGCCGAACCAGAGCTGCCTGATTTAGACGACCCCTCCATGAACAAGGCGGCTGTGAAGATCCAAGCTGCCTTCAAAGGCTACAAAGTCAGGAAAGAGATCAAGCAGCAGGAGTGCCCGGTGTTCACAGAGACCTTCAAAGACTTCTCTGGGGAGCCTGGGAGCACCCTGCACCTGGAGTGTGTGGCACACAGCAAAAGTGACATCAGTGTCCGCTGGCTGAAGGACGGCAAGGAGCTCTCGGACGGCCGCTACTACCACATAGACAACTACAGCGATGGCACCTGCTCCCTGATCATCGCCGGCCTGGACAGGAAGGATGCAGGCAAATACACCTGCCAGGTGTCCAATAAATTTGGCAAGGTCTCCCACAGCGCTGAGGTGGTGGTGGGCACTCAGGAGCCTCCTCTTCCCAAGGAGAAGCGGAGTAAGCAGAGCACTGACAGCGAGACGGAGAGCTCGTCCGGCAGCGAGCTGGATGATGCTTTCAGAAAAGCAGGAAGGAGACTCCACAGGCTGTTCCGGGCCAGGATCTCCACGGAGATCTCTGATGTGGAGGAAGAGCTCTTTGTCAGCGCTGATGAAGGGGATGTAGAGGTGGTTGACCACCAGACGTACCGTGAGGATGACCAGTACATCTACATCAAGTTTGAAGTCATGTCTGAGGCCAAAACGGCTGTGACGCGGTTCAGGGAGATGTTTGGTGCTCTGGGAATTCCTGTGGAGATCAACATCCTGGAGCAAGGCCCCAAAAAAATCGAATTGCGCATTGGGAAGGCATCACCTCCCACTTTTGGGAAGTTTGCACTTCCAGCAGCGAGACCTCCACCACCTCTGCTGACTTCTGACACAGGTAGGGGAAGCAAACCTTGTTTATTCCTTGGAAAAGACAGTGGGAACAGGTGAAAAAATATCCCACTGAAAAATACCATTTTTTCACTCTCAAGCATTTTTTTTTTAAAATTTGGTGCAGATATTTTTATGAAAGCTTTGCACTTTTATTAAAAAATTTTTTTTTTATTCTTTTTCGTTTTAAGGGAGTGGAGGCACATTGGTGGGGGTGTTCCAATGTTTTAATTTATCTATGAAGCCCCTTTCTCTGCTAGGAATGTCACCTACTACAACATGACCATAAATACTGTGATTATTGTACTTAAATGAATTGTGTAGGGTTTAGAATGGTTCTGAGGGAGACAAGATATTTTGGCAAGGAGAGGACAATATACAGTTGGCAGCTGTGGGGTTTCTGTGCTGATGGAATATCTTCATAGTGCTAGGGAGTTTCTTGACTCTTTTCTAGAGAAAAGATACTACTCCACAATTAAAAAACTGGAAACCAGAAGTCTGGGCAGAAGGGTAAAATATACCATTAGATAAAGCCAAATTTTCCTTCCTTCTCCCCAACTTCACCCCAACTTTTTCTTCCTTCTCCCCAACTTTAGCCCCTATGTTCATGACCGAGCTCCAAAACCAAGAGGTGCAGGATGGGTACCCAGTGAGCTTCGACTGCGTGGTTGTCGGCAAACCCCTGCCCACGGTCCGCTGGTTCAAGGATGGCAAAGCTCTTGAGGAAAATGATCACTACATGATCAATGAGGACCAGGAGGGCTGCCACCAGCTGATCATCACTGCTGTGGTCCCCACGGACATGGGCGTCTACCGCTGCCTCGCTGAGAACAACATGGGGGTGGCTTCCACCAAGGCTGAGCTCCGTGTGGACTGTGAGTTGTTAAATGGCACTCAAAACAACAACACGGAGGCAGGAGGTCTGCAGTGAAAGGCTGCTCCCCAAAAAGAGGGCCAGTCTGTTTATTTCTTCCATTTTTATACATTTGTGGGTCTGCTTGTTAGTGTAGGAAAACATATAACCACACAATCATATGCAGTTCTTTATTTGAGCACGTGGGACACAGGGGAATCCCTGCCCAGATCTTGTGCCCAAGAATACAGAGTTGATTTGTGATTTTATAGTTTCAAATTATACATATGTTAACTAATCTTCACCCCTAGATACATGTTATCCTATTTCTGAGTTACTATCTTAAATCATACCTACGCTTTACCCTGAGTTATACTTGATTTGGTTAAAACAAAGCTTCTCAATTATCTCCTGGGCTGGAGTCACACTTGATTNTAAGTCTAAAAAACGCTGTGGAAACAAACAAGGGAAGGAGTTCTGCTGAGACCTGATTTATTTCATTATTATTTTTTTTTTACCCCTCAAGGAAAACACTGTTTATCTTTTAAAGAAAAATGTTTTGGCCACAAAATTTTCACTTGTGAACCTCTTGGGTTCAGCTGGGTTTTGCCAAGTCCAAGGGTAGGTTCAGAGCAAAACTTTTGGGGTGAACAGAGGTGTTTTCCATAATCCATGGATGTGAGGATCCTGCTACAGTACAAAATAAAATCCACCTGCCAGTCACTCAAATCAGTGAGGAAGCTAAAATCAGTAAGAACTATTTAAAGCAGGGAAAATAGTTTCAAAGCTCAGATTATTCAAGACCTGTTCTTTTCCATTTAACAGTAACCAGCACGGACTATGAGACAGCAGCCGATGCAACAGAGACGTCATCTTACTACAGTGCCAAGGAATATATTTCAAGGTAAAACATGGAACTCTGGCTCAGTGAGATCAATCTGTGTATTTATATCAGGGCTGGGTTTGCTAGGGTCATATTCATGCCATAAAGGAGCATCCAGCCCAGCTGAGGTGCAGTAAATGCAACAGCTGCACATTTATCATGGGCAGATTTGCTCTGGAGCCTTCAGGCAAGCCGGGGTATTTCCTCAAGGAATCTGCTGCTTTTAATATCAGATGGTGCCGAGTCTGTTCTCAGGATGGCAAAACCCACAGACTGAATTTACCTAAAACAGGTCATTCCTAACTCTTACCTGGCATCCTGATTTTCTTCTTTTTAATTCCAATTGCTGCTTAGCCGAGAACAGGAGGAATCCACCACTGAGGAGGAGCAGTTGCCCCAGATCTTTGATGAGCTTCATGATATTCATGTGGCACCTGGAGCATCCCTGGCTAAATTTCACCTGAAGGTGAAAGGTGAGTGGGTCCCATGGTATTGTCAATTTTCCAGGTCTGATATCAGGTTGGAGTGCTGGATTTTCCAAGGTGTTCTTCTGCAGCTGTGACCCCAGGATGAGCACCTTGCACCACTTTTGTACAAACCAGCTGGGGAAATGTGTTCATGCTGCTGAACAGGGACTGTTGGAGCAGACTCAGGCAGATTCAGTGCCTCATTTTGTGTCCATATATCCAGGCATAATGACAGGCACGTGCTTCTGAAAACTGAATTCTGGATTTCTCTGAGCGCAGGAGCAATAAGGAATAATAATCTCAATATTATTATTATCACAATTAATAATCATCATTATATATTACATATATTTATATAACATAAATAACTATATCCAGTATAATATATTAATAATAAGCATAATAATATGATCATATTAGTGAAAATGAAGTCAGTCTTCTTCATTCTTTTCAATAAATGAAGCAGTCGTGGACGCGCCATCCTCCATTAAGGGGTTGCTCTTACAGTGTAAAAACTGCAAAAACATCCCTCTGGTGTTGACTCTGGTAGGGAGAGGTAGGGATTTTCCTGTTTTCTCCTTTTGCTGTCTATAAAAATCATGAGAGTGCATTTGGCTTCAACATTTCCCCTTGTGAACCTTTAAAATCAGACCTAAATGTTGATTTTTCAACCCCCAAGGCATTTGCACATGCAGACAACATGGGAGGGTGCCAGAAACTGAGGAGACAGGAAAGAATTTTACCAGATAAATCAAATTTAATGCATTTTTAAGCATTCCTAATTGGTTAAACCCTTGAAACAGGAGCCCTGTTAAACCCTTGAAACAGCAGAGGCCCTGGCAGTTCGGAGATGCTCCCAAATCAGTGTTGCCAATGAACTTTGCTCTCTGTGTCTGTAACTACTCCTCACAGGGTACCCTCAGCCTCGTCTCTATTGGTTCAAAAATGGGCAGCCCCTGAAGGCCTCGGATCGAATCCTCAAGACTGACAGGCAGGAATTCCACTCCCTGGAAATCCGCGACGTCACCAAGGCAGACGCCGGCCAGTACTTGATATTTGTCATCAACTCTGCTGGCTCTGCATATTCCTCAGCCAGGCTGGTAGTCAAAGGTGGGTACTGCTCCATTTTGGGCTGTTCCACAGGCTCTTACCTTTTTTTGTAGTTATTTTTTACTGAGGAAACCTCCCAAGGTAGCTCAGGTGAGGTGGGGAAGTCTGTAGGTGAAAAGTGATGTGCTTTACTCTTGGCTCACCCACAAATTTACTGTTTAAGAAGGTGATGATGCCACTTCTCTGTGGTCTGACTGCTGTCTCATAAACAGGTACTTTATTCTTGCCCATCCTCATTAACCTTAAATTTAATTTCATTAAAATTTAGGGACTCCTACAAATCACACCAATATTTCTGTGTAGTATTGACTGGAGTCACTTTGGTAGCTCTTTTTCTGCAACTCCTTGACTGACATTATTTATATATGTCATGTTGTTTTTTTTTCCTTCTGTTCCAGATCCTTATGAGAAAGAAGAGCCATCCAAAACAGGTGAGAGAAGCCACAGCAGGTGAGAACAGAAGCCCCAGGAATTTTTCAGTCTAAACTCACTGGGCTTCATCAATAATATTATTTCCAGATTCCCATGAGCAGCTGATACCACCAAGGTTCCTTGAAAGATTTACAAATAAGAAGGTGAAAAAGGGTGCAAGCATCACATTATCTGTGAAAGTTGAAGGTAAGTGAGCAGATACCTCATCTTTCTGAATAGTATTTGAAATGTGGAATTTCATGACATATTCTTCTCTGCCCTCAAGTCATTGTAACCTCGTTTTCTATATCTGAAGTCTGGGTTCTACTCCCAGCTTACACTTATTACAAAGACACTTCACAGTTAAGCATCCCATTTTTCTTCACTTCCATTTTTCTGTACATAAAAATGGGGATAATGACATTTGTAGTATGATGCACGTTGACGATTAATTGTATGGGAATTGACAATTTCAGTTTTACAAAAAGATTTAACATCTTTATGAGCATGCTGTAAAATGGTTTATCCTCCTTTATTGCATATAATGCCTGTAATTGTTGGGAAAGTATCAGAAAATGGATCAAAAGAGCATTTTTTCAGTGCAAGGCTCATATTTTTAGGGGAGGAATACAAATAGGAAGGCTAAATCTTACTGCACTGATTTTTCTTCAGGACATCCACCACCAACAATCACTTGGATGAAAGAGGAGTCTCGGGAAGACATCCTGTGGATCAAACCAGACACTCCTGGCTACAAACTGGCCAGTTCCAACATGCACCACAGCCTGATCCTGCTGGATGTCAAGAAGAAGTACAGTGGAGCTTACACCTGCATTGCCACCAACAAGGCTGGCCAGTCCATCTGCACCGCCAACCTGGAAGTTGCAGATGGTAAATCTTTGCCACAACATAAACATTTTTTCTGTATTTCCCTTTTATGCAGTGCCTAAGGGAAAAACAAGCAAGAGTCTTAAGGAAATTAACAATTCACACCCCAAAAAATACATTTTCTCAAGGGCAGTCTTGATTTTGCTTGTCTTGCAAATGGTTACACTCTTTATTTCTATAATTTTTTAGCTTTCTGACTCTGTCTTGCATTAACAGCAGCTTCTTTTCTGTATAAACAGAAGGCAAGTCTAAGGAAAAACCAAATTAAGCACAAATTTAAAACAATGAAAGAAAGGCAATGTAAAGTAACTGAGAAAAATCACCCTTAGAAAAATTATTTAGAGTGCTTCACTCTGCTGAGGGTTTTGGATTGTATTAGAGTTATTTGATTTTTGTAGAGCTTTCCAAGGCCTCTTTTAACAAAATAAGATGGGAAAAAACCAAATATATACTGGGAATAGAGGCAGAGCTGTGAAGAATTCCATTTTTCTGTTATCCTGCCTTGCATCCCATGTTTTTATTGCACCAAGAGCTGCAGGAGCATAACTTGAGCAGTGTGGAGAAATGGGGCAATTATATACTTTCCATGAGCAGGGAGAGGAGGAAACCATTGCAGTCACAAGATTTGGAATATACATCCCAGGTTGGAAGCTGCTGCAGTGCTCCCAGTAATCCACGTGTAGAAAATGTTCCTGCATTAAATACCTAAAAAAGGACATTCTGTGCCTTCTGTCCTCTAATTTTAAACCCCAATCTTGCAGTGAAAGAGGCTGAAGTCCTGACCCAGGAGCGTGTGATGGTGTCAGAAGCCATCATGACCACGCTGGGGTAAGTGGTTGGATGTGCTGGAGAAGGAGGGACATGTCCCTCATTTATCTCTCCTTACTACCCACTTATTGTGACTTTTAACTCTGCTTTGTTTTCTTTTTCAGAACTATTCAGTCCTCTGAAGGTAAGAGAAGCTGTTTTCTCTCTCTTATTCCAGTCCTCTGTATCTACACAGGACTGTCAATGTATTTTCATGAGTCCACTTATTTTTGTCCAGTTTTCTTCAAATTGCCTGAAATGTTGGAACCTTTCAGGACTGCTCATTGTTCAAGGGTGAATTATTTGGATGAATTGAGAGCAAGCACAGTTTTAAAAACAGGAGAAGGGAAGAAAATTAAACCTTCCTTCCACAGCAGCTTTTATTACTCAAAATGAGATGAATTTTCAATGACACTGCCAGCTTAATAACAAATTCTCTTTTATCCAGGAGATCTTGAAGCTGGCAGGGAAGGTGTGCCCAAAAGCCCTATTTCACTGGCTGATGTTGGCTCAGAAGAGTTCTTCCAGAAACTCACCTCACGTATCTCAGAAATGGTGTCTGCAAAAATAACTCAGGGTAAGGAATCTGGAAAACACAGTTTAGTTATGGTGGGGAAAAAAGAAAAGCAATCTCTTTTTTTTAGGTGTTGTTTAATTATAAGTGAGATTTATGCAACTGATTTTGAGACAGTTATTCTATATAAGTAAATTAACATTTGTCAATGCTTAGAGGTAAGAAATTTTAGTAAGAGTCCATCCAGTCTGCACATCTTAGTCTATAATTTTGAACTAGAAAAAAAGTTACTACTGTAAATTATAATAATAGGAGTGTATTTTGCATATTTTAGGTGTTTTGAGTTCTTCAGATATTCATCACTTCTAAATCAGAAAGCAATCCAGTTTTCTGTACTTCTCACATCTTCAAATTTTAGCTCACAGTGGAATTTATAAATCAAATTAAGGCTGAAACTGTGAGCACACCTGTGCAGTAATCCTGTGATTTGTTGAGTTGAATGAAAAACTCTGGTTTGTGTCTGCCCTGATTATCTTGTAGAAAAAGTTTAATTTGGAGCAAAAATGGAGGCATCAACTCTCCAACAAATATTCTTACAGAGCAGCAGCTATATGTGCAGTAGGTCTGGAACATCATGTATTTAAAACATCCAAATTATTCATTTAATCCTAAATAGCAATAGGAAATCACACTAAATATTACTGTGAATGCTCGACTTAGGGAGAAGAAAAATTATGATAGATTTGGTTCATGTTGAAATTGGGGATACTTATTTAACTCTTTGCTGCTGCTCTGCTTTTCAGCTAAACTTCGAGTACCAGGTGCAGAAAGTGATGATGAGTCAAGAACTCCCTCTGCATCTCCTCGCCATGGACGGTCCAGACCTTCATCCATTGCCCAGGAATCCTCCTCTGAATCTGAGGATGGGGATTCCAGAGGGGAGGTAGGATATGGACAAGTTGGACACAAGGGGAAAACCAAACTTAGAATGACCAACTACTATGGTGTAGGGATCTCCATCCTCTTTTGTGATGTAATTCAATTTTGTAGGTGAATTTTTAGTAGTTAGATGTTGTGTCTGTGATACAGAAAATCAAATTCTGATCCTCACCCTGTGATCCTGTGTCACAGTGGACAAAGAACCACACGAGGACACGCTGGTGAGCAGAGCAGGAAAAGGGCAGAGTTTATTTACAAAACTCAGTTTTATACATTTCCTATGGGGCCTGTGGATTGGAGGATGGAATTCCACCTCTCAAACCACATTGGTCAAGCTAACTGTTAATCAACTGTCTCCTCCCACCTAGAAATATGTAAACAGTGAAAGAGAGCAAAACATAGCCAGTGTTTATAGTAGAAAGTGAAAGAAAGTAAAAATTCTGACTCCAATATGAAGAACATTACAGAAGGCTTAGAAAATTCTTCAAAATCAGGGTGACAATCCTGAGCAAGCCATTCAAGTCAACATGGTCAAACCATACCCATGACTTGGCACCTCTTGCTTTCACAGCTGAATTTCAGAAAGAACTAGATTTTTGGTGGCCTTGGATAGAGTTGGCCAGAGGAATCTTGTCTTCTTGAGGGAAATGAAGAGCACCAAGTGACTGTGGTTTTGTGCTTCTGCAGATCTTTGATGTCTACATGGTCACTGCTGACTACGTGCCCGCAGCGCCGGACAAGGAGACCATCACCCTGAAGGAAGGACAGTATGTGGAAGTCCTGGACTCAGCTCATCCTCTGAAATGGCTGGTCAGGACTAAACCCACCAAATCCAGTCCCTCTCGACAGGGTTGGGTGTCTCCAGCTTATCTGGACAAGAAATTAAAGGTGACTGATCATATTTGTTCATTTCTTATTTAAAATTTCTTGTTCTGTTGCAGCTTAGAGCCATTGCTTTTGCAAGGAGTGATGGAGGAGGTTGTTGAAAGGGTCTGGAACAAGGTTTTGCTTTTTCATGTTTTTATTAGACAATGTTTCTGGTCTGTGCAGGGGTTTCTGGGTTGGAAAGACCCAAAAACTCTCCAGTATAAAAGAAATTTCACACTGGTTTAGTAACTGTTGAACTAAACAGGACTGTGAACATGAGAGATATTCCTCAGTACAGATATTCCATGTATAGATAAAAGCATTGTTCACTACCAAGAATTATTTTAATTTTTTTCCTAATGTTGTAGCTGTCACCAGAGTGGGGAACAATGGAAATTCCAGAGTTTCCTGGAGAGTTTGTTTCAGAGGATGAATACAAAAGGAAGCTCAGGTGAGCTCGTGTCATTTGGAATTTGCACCTTTGAATTTTCCTGCTGTTTGAACCACTTGTATTTTCTGACTGATTTCAGCCTAGGAGAATTCCAGGTGATGGAGATCACAAAATCCTAGAATGGTTTGGGTTGGAAGGGACCTTAAATACCATAGTGTCAATGAGTCCCATGGGCAGGGGCACCTTCCACAGTCCATATCCATCCATCCATCCATCTATCCATCTGTCCATCCATCCGTCCATCCATCCACCCATCCATCCACCCATCCA